>QCXZ01000003.1:59418137-59715013 GCA_025024175.1 Rhyzopertha dominica
ATTTTTTTTCGTCTTTAGGGGCGAATTTAACCCCCAAGATCCCAAATAGAGATGATGCCCTTTTGAGAGATGACTACTGACCTAACTTAAAAGACACAGTTCGAATATAAAATGCTACTATGTGTCGTTCCCGAGATATGATTTTTTCGGTTTTAGGGCGAATTTAACCCCAAGATCCCAAATAGWGATGATGCCCTWTTGRGAGATGACTACTGACCTAACTTAAAACACACAGTTCGAATATGAAAATGCTACTATGTGTCGTTCCCGAGATATGATTTTTTTCGGTCTTTAGGGGCGAATTTAACCCCCAAGATCCCAAATAGAGATGATGCCCTTTTGAGAGATGACTATTGACCTAACTTAAAAGACACAGTTCGAATATGAAAATGCTACTATGTGTCGTTCCCKAGATATGATTTTTTTCGGTCTTTAGGGGCTAATTTAACTCCCAAGATCCCAAATAGAGATGATGCCCTTTTGAGAGATGACTACTGACCTAACTTAAAAGACACAGTTCGAATATGAAAATGCTACTATGTGTCGTTCCCGAGATATGATTTTTTTCGGTCTTTAGGGGCGAATTTAACCCCAAGATCCCAAATAGAGATGATGCCCTTTTGAGAGATGACTACTGACCTAACTTAAAACCACGTTCGAATATGAAAATGCTACTATGTGTCGTTCCCGAGATATGATTTTTTTCGGTCTTTAGGGGCGAATTTAACCCCCAAGATCCCAAATAGAGATGATGCCCTTTTGAGAGATGACTACTGACCTAACTTAAAGACACAGTTCGAATATGAAAATGCTACTATGTGTCGTTCCCGAGATATGATTTTTTTCGGTCTTTAGGGGCGAATTTAACCCCCAAGATCCCAAATAGAGATGATGCCCTTTTGAGAGATGACTACTGACCTAACTTAAAAGACACAGTTCGAATATGAAAATGCTACTATGTGTCGTTCCCGAGATATGATTTTTTTCGGTCTTTAGGGGCGAATTTAACCCCCAAGATCCCAAATAGAGATGATGCCCTTTTGAGAGATGACTACTGACCTAACTTAAAAGACACAGTTCGAATATGAAAATGCTACTATGTGTCGTTCCCGAGATATGATTTTTTTCGGTCTTTAGGGGCGAATTTAACCCCCAAGATCCCAAATAGAGATGATGCCCTTTTGAGAGATGACTACTGACCTAACTTAAAAGCACAGTTCGAATATGAAAATGCTACTATGTGTCGTTCCCGAGATATGATTTTTTCGGTCTTTAGGGGCGAATTTAACCCCCAAGATCCCAAATAGAGATGATGCCCTTTTGAGAGATGACTACTGACCTAACTTAAAAGACACAGTTCGAATATGAAAATGCTACTATGTGTCGTTCCCGAGATATGATTTTTTTCGGTCTTTAGGGGCGAATTTAACCCCCAAGATCCCAAATAGAGATGATGCCCTTTTGAGAGATGACTACTGACTAACTTAAAAGCCACTGTTCGAATATGAAAATGCTACTATGTGTCGTTCCCGAGATATGATTTTTTTCGGTCTTTAGGGGCGAATTTAACCCCCAAGATTCCCCAAATAGAGATGATGCCCTTTTGAGAGATGACTACTGACCTAACTTAAAAGACACAGTTCGAATATGAAAAATGCTACTATGTGTCGTTCCCGAGATATGACTTTTTTCGGTCTTTAGGGGCGAATTTAACCCCCAAGATCCAAATAGAGATGATGCCCTTTTGAGAGGTGACTACTGGCCTAACTTAAAAGATACAGTTCGAATATGAAAATGCTACTATGTGTCGTTCCCGAGATATGATTTTTTCGGTCTTTAGGGGCGAATTTAACCCCCAAGATTCCCAAATAGAGATGACCCTTTTGAGAGATGACTACTGACCTAACTTAAAAGTCACAGTTCGAATATGAAAATGCTACTATGTGTCGTTCGCGAGATTGATTTTTTTCGGTCTTAGGGGCGAATTTAACCCCCAAGATCCCAAATAGAGATGATGTCCTTTTGAGAGATGTACTACTGACCTAACTTAAAAAGCCACTTTTCGAATATTAAAATGCTACTATGTGTCGTTCCCGAGATATGATTTTTTTCTGTCTTTTAGGGGCGAATTTAACCCCCCAAGATCCCAAATAGAGAAGATGCCTTTTGAGAGATGACTATTGACCTAACTTTAAAAGACACCAGTTCGAATATGAAAATGCTACTATGTGTCGTTCCCGAGATATGATTTTTTTCGGTCTTTAGGGGCGAATTTAACCCCCAAGATCCCAAATAGAGACGATGCCCTTTTGAGAGATGACTACTGACCTAACTTAAAAGACACAGTTTCGAATATGAAAATGCTACTATGTGTCGTTCCCGAGATATTGATTTTTTTCGGTCTTTAGGGGCGAATTTAACCCCCAAGATCCCAAATAGAGATGATGCCCTTTTGAGAGATGACTACTGACCTAACTTAAAAGACACAGTTCGAATATGAAAATGCTACTATGTGTCGTTCCGAGATATGATTTTTTTCGGTCTTTAGGGGCGAATTTAACCCCCAAGATCCCAAATAGAGATGATGCCCTTTTGAGAGATGACTACTGACCCTAACTTAAACGACACAGTTCGAATATGAATATGCTACTATGTGTCGTTCCCGAGATATGATTTTTTTCGGTCTTTAGGGGCGAATTTAACCCCTAAGATCCCAAATAGAGATGATGCCCTTTTGAGAGATGACTACTGACCTAACTTAAAAGACACAGTTCGAATATGAAAATGCTACTATGTGTCGTTCCCGAGATATGATTTTTTTCGGTCTTTAGGGGCGAATTTAACCCCCAAGATCCCAAATAGAGATGATGCCCTTTTGAGAGAAGACTACTGACCTAACTTAAAAGACACAGTTCGAATATGAAAATGCTACTATGTCGTTCCCGGAGATATGATTTTTTCGGTCTTTAGGGGCGAATTTAACCCCCAAGATCCCAAATAGAGATGATGCCCTTTTGAGAGATGACTACTGACCTAACTTAAAAGACACAGTTCGAATATGAAAATGCTACTATGTGTCGTTCCCCGAGATATGATTTTTTTCGGTCTTTAGGGGCGAATTTAACCCCCAAGATCCCAAATAGAGATGATGCCCTTTTGAGAGATGACTACTGACCTAACTTAAAAAACACAGTTCGAATATGAAAATGCTACTATGTGTCGTTCCCGAGATATGATTTTTTTTCGGTCTTTAGGGGGCGAATTTAACCCCCAAGATCCCAAATAGAGATGATGCCCTTTGAGAGATGACTACTGACCTAACTTAAAAAACACAGTTCGAATATGAAAATGCTACTATGTGTCGTTCCCGAGATATGATTTTTTTCTGTCTTTAGGGGCGAATTTAACCCCCAAGATCCCAATAGAGATGATGCCCCTTTTGAGAGATGACTACTGACCTAACTTAAAAAGACACAGTTCGTTATATGAAAATGCTACTATGTGTCGTTCCGAGATATGATTTTTTTCGGTCTTTAGGGGCGAATTTAACCCCCAAGATCCCAAATAGAGATGATGCCCTTTTGAGAGATGACTACTGACCTAACTTAAAAGCCACTGTTCGAATATTAAAATGCTACTATGTGTCGTTCCCGAGATATGATTTTTTTCGGTCTTTAGGGGCGAATTTAACCCCCAAGATCCCAAATAGAGATGATGCCCTTTTGAGAGATGACTACTGACCTAACTTAAAAGACACAGTTCGAATATGAAAATGCTACTATGTGTCGTTCCCGAGATATGATTTTTTTTCTGTCTTTAGGGGCGAATTTAACCCCCAAGATCCCAAATAGAGATGATGCCCTTTTGAGAGATGACTACTGACCTAACTTAAAAGCCACTGTTCGAATATGAAAATGCTACTATGTGTCGTTCCCGAGATATGATTTTTTCGGTCTTTAGGGGCGAATTTAACCCCCAAGATCCCAAATAGAGATGATGCCCTTTTGAGAGATGACTACTGACCTAACTTAAAAGACACAGTTCGAATATGAAAATGCTACTATGTGTCGTTCCCGAGATATGATTTTTTTCGGTCTTTAGGGGCGAATTTAACCCCCAAGATCCCAAATAGAGATGATGCCCTTTTGAGAGATGACTACTGACCTAACTTAAAAGACACAGTTCGAATATGAAAATGCTACTATGTGTCGTTCCCCGAGATATGATTTTTTTCGGTCATTAAGGGCGAATTTAACCCCCAAGATCCCAAATAGAGATGATGCCCTTTTGAGAGATGACTACTGACCTAACTTAAAAGCCACTGTTCGAATATGAAAATGCTACTATGTGTCGTTCCCGAGATATGATTTTTTTCGGTCTTTAGGGGCGAATTTAACCCCCAAGATCCCAAATAGAGATGATGCCCTTTTGAGAGATGACTACTGACCTAACTTAAAAGTCACAGTTCGAATATGAAAATGCTACTATGTGTCGTTCCCGAGATATGATTTTTTTCGGTCTTTAGGGGCGAATTTAACCCCCAAGATCCCAAATAGAGATGATGTCCTTTTGAGAGATGACTACTGACCTAACTTAAAAGCCACTGTTCGAATATTAAAATGCTACTATGTGTCGTTCCCGAGATATGATTTTTTTCTGTCTTTAGGGGCGAATTTAACCCCCAAGATCCCAAATAGAGAAGATGCCCTTTTGAGAGATGACTATTGACCTAACTTAAAAGACACAGTTCGAATATGAAAATGCTACTATGTGTCGTTCCTGAGATATGATTTTTTTCGGTCTTTAGGGGCGAATTTAACCCCCAAGATCCCAAATAGAGACGATGCCCTTTTGAGAGATGACTACTGACCTAACTTAAAAGACACAGTTCGAATATGAAAATGCTACTATGTGTCGTTTCCGAGATATGATTTTTTTCGGTCTTTAGGGGCGAATTTAACCCCCAAGATCCCAAATAGAGATGATGCCCTTTTGAGAGATGACTACTGACCTAACTTAAAAGACACAGTTCGAATATGAAAATGCTACTATGTGTCGTTCCCGAGATATGATTTTTTTCGGTCTTTAGGGGCGAATTTAACCCCCAAGATCCCAAATAGAGATGATGCCCTTTTGAGAGATGACTACTGACCTAACTTAAAAGACACAGTTCGAATATGAAAATGCTACTATGTGTCGTTCCCGAGATATGATTTTTTTCGGTCTTTAGGGGCGAATTTAACCCCCAAGATCCCAAATAGAGATGATGCCCTTTTGAGAGGTGACTACTGGCCTAACTTAAAAGATACAGTTCGAATATGAAAATGCTACTATGTGTCGTTCCCGAGATATGATTTTTTTCTGTCTTTAGGGGCGAATTTAACTCCCAAGATCCCAAATAAAGATGATCGAGATTTATTGAGATAGTAAGCGTTTGCTTAATATCAAATCTKTTTAGAGCTGCCGCTTGGTCTGCAACTAGCGGCCATTTAATAGGTAGCAGCCATTTTTTGGGCAGCCAGCAGCCATTTCGTAGGCAGCCAGCAGCCAAACCGCACTCTATTTTAGTTACTTCACTGGTTGGCTCGGGTATTATCGGAAAACCGGCTGCTACGTTTTGGCTGCTGCTTTCACGGCGGTCGTTTCCGAGATATGGGCGCAAGTTAAATTTTTTTAATAGGAAGGGGATTTAAAAGGCACATCATTCAATAGGATATTTTTTCCTGATTTCAAAATTGTATCATACTTGTAGGTACAATTTATTGCTTCTGAATTAAAAAAAGTGTAAAACAATAATTGAGCCTGAAAAAAGAACTAAAACAATTAAAACATTTTTCCTTGACTGGTGATAATTTTCGTCTAGTTTGATCAAGTGCTTAAAAATGCAGTATTTTTTCAGATTTACATTACAGAAGATGCTCAAAATGTTCCCCATTTACTTCCTGGCCGTAATGCAACCTTGAGTAAAAGTTTTCTGTTCTTTGTAGCATATTTGCCTGTAAGTTCTGAATTTCTGCCCTGATTCGTCCTTTTAAGTCTTCTGCATTATGTGGCCGATCAGCATGAATATAATTTTTCAGAAAAAAAATCAAACGACGCCAGGTCTGGGGAACGCGCTGGACATTCTATCGCTCCGCGCCTATCAATCCATCTGTCTCGAAATATCGCATTCAAATATCCACGAATGTTGACTGCAAAATGGGGCTGTGCACCACCTTGCTGAAACCATATCTGTTCAAAAGGACGCGCAGCATTTTCACGATTAGTGAAAAGGCGAATAAGTTCTGGTATATGTTCCCGCAAGGGCTGTAAATACTTGACCGCATTCAAATTTATATCGATGAATAAAAGGCCTAATAATGTGCTCACCGATAATACACCAGACATTCACTTTCTGAGGGTGTTGTGTGTGGACTTGTTCCATCCAATGTGGATTTGTGTACGACCAATATCTGCAATTATATCTGTTCACATTACCATTTAAAATGTTTATATCTTCATCTATCATTTTCCTAGCAGTGTCGCAAAATTCTATCGACGATCGAAATCATCTTCACTCAGTTCTTGTAATAATTAAATTTTGTATCGATGAAACTTTTTATTTTCTAAACAGATCTTCTGCTAATGTGGTGAGTGAGAGCACGCTGTTGTACGGAACACTTGCGACTATTTTGCACCTCTAAAAGGACATTCAAGCTACTTTTCACTCGTAGCAACCTTTGGACGTCCTGGTTTTTCACAATCTTTAACACCGCCGGTTTCGTCAAAACGTTGCAATGCTTTATTCAATGTTGATCTGGCAATTGGTTCACTATCTTCATGAATTGCATTGTAGAATACACTAGTTCCGAATAACTTCGCCTTCTATCTCCATAACCAATCGTCATCAAAATTTCGATTTTCAGTTAACTAAGGCATTGCAACTGCAAATAAACTGAATGAAAATTATCACCAGTCTCAAAAAAATGGGGACACCTGGAGTTTTTGTTCTTTCTAACAATAATCAAGTTTGTTATAACACTTTTCTCAACTCAGAAGCAATAAACAGTACAAGTGCTATACATTTTTGAAATCAGGAAAAAATATTCTTTACAATGATGTGCCTTTTGACCCCCCTTCCTATTTCAAAAAATGCAACTTGCGCCTATATCTCGGAAATGAGAGCTGACACGGTGTTGAAAAAATTCAAAAAAAAAGCATTTTAATCCCATAGACCCACACACAATTTCAGAAAAATCGGTCGAACAGAACCAGAAATATCCTGCTGGTTCCATACTTTGTAACGACCCGGTATATTTTATATTAAGGGGTTTCAGTATACCGTTTAATAATGAAACAAAATCACCCATAAGATTAAATGATACGTGATAATAAGGAATTTTGAAAAGAGTTTATCGAAGTATACAAATAGTTGTTTTTAGTGCTTCATAAATTTGAAGCCATGTTTCTGGAATTAGTTGCCCAAGTAGCTGTAGAGAAATGATGGTATTAAATTCAAGATCTTCGTGATTCCTTGCAGTAGCCAAATATGGTAATGATGTTACTAATCTTTCTTCCGCACTTACTGATTCCCTAAACTTAGTTTAACAAACCTGCAAATGCAATATCATCCATTCTTAAATAATTCTGGAAATCTTTTGGTTCTTTACTTTTCAACTCCTGCAATGGATACATGTGAGAGTATTTTTGAGAGCTTATAACCGTTATTTTACCCATATTGTTTTTTTATTTTTTATGGATGTTGTCAAGCCCACTGCAATTTTTTTTCTTGTTTTGACAGCACTTTCATTTTACCTCACTTGTTTGAAACTCCCGTTTGGTCTACTGAAGTTGCCCAACATGTTCCCTGATATGTGAGCTGGGTGGTTTTTGTTCATACACATGTTGAGGAGCATGTTTTCTAACATGCTTTCTAATGAGTGGCCTGCTTAAAAGTTCCAAAATTATATTGCACATCGGGGTGAAAAAAGGTAAATGTATTATAAAACACGGTTAAAAGATGCCAATTTTCATTTTTACCAATACAAGTGATAGTCGGTAAAGCATTTCTAAATTTATCATCATCCAATGTTTGAATGTCATATAATTTTTATTTATTTATTTTATTTAATTTATAGAGGTGCCTACAGGCGAACCCAAATATGGCACCTACTAAAACAAATCATACATTGTTGTACAGTGGTTCATAAAATACAGTATAACAATAACAATAAAACTATAAAAAATCATATAATCTTGTATTTGTATATATTTTAGAAGTAATTGATAAATTGCGTGGAAAGAAGCCGATTGTTTGAATGTTCTTTGCTTTCTTTCAACCTAACGATCATTTTCAAAGAGGAATCAAAATACTGATCTCAGATGCTAAGAATTTTATCAATGTTCCTTTATAATTTTAGTAATATCAAAGACCTATTGGACCTCGGAAATTCTTTTTGCATATTTGCCAATTTTTCTTTATATTGTGCATTCCCATAACGTATTTTCTTATTTAAGGCTGTTCATACGTTTTGGCCAAACGAAATTTTTAGGGCGGTAACATAATTAGTACACGTGGACCTGACAAAGCTGCAGTATTGGTCTGCAAGATGAGTTATGACCCCTAACCTGTCACTCTGTATTGGCGGTATATTGCACATAGACCGACTGTTTATAAGCACGTTAACTTGTGATAATCCGGGTAAAAGTTACTTTTTCTGGCGAAGCTGAACGTTTGTTTTTTCATTCAATTAAGGCACGTATAATTAATTTTACACTGATTAAATTCTTACCTCCTGGCTAAAAATTATAACTGACTTGTACCATTTACCTCCAAATGAAATATTTTCGACGAATAAATACTTTTATCTACACTAAAGTAACTAATGGCTTGTTTTATTATAAAATACAATCAAAATTGATTTTGTTTGAGAATATATTTGAAAAACTCTGAAACGTGATTATTATGTACTTATGGGAGAACCCGGCCTAAAATTTAGATTCAGAATCATTAAAAAACTCATTTCTGTTTCTATGATCTAAAATTACTGTTAATATACTTAAGTAATGTTTGGTAGCTATTATAGAAATAAACTAAATTATTAGAGTAAAATAATGCATGTGCTTACATTAAGATCAGGACTATGATGCAAAAATTAAAATTTTGTAGCAATACTTTCCTTCCCAATAATTACTGTTTTATTAAAACAAATGTAATTGGGCAATAGTTATTTATTCAATATATATTTAAACATGTTATTTTTAAAAAAGGATATTAATTTCGGCAACATTTTCTGTTCCCAAAGGTTTGTATCTCTTTATATTTCTTCTATCCTTTCGAGGTCCAGATGACGAAATAACAGAGTTCTCTATTTGCAATAGCTAGCTGCCCCTGAATCTGATAAAAATACATTTTGAACGGTCATATATTTAAGTTTTTTGTTCTTAATTGCATCTTCAGGAGAAAAGTCTTTGATGGAGTTAGGACATTTGATTTCTATAATGGCAGTGTCATTGATTAATCCATCTGGACTGGCAGCAAGAAATTGGTGATTGCAGTGCACAAATAAACCACAGTCGTTAATTTTTAGTCTAGTTAAAGTTTCAAAATTTCTTTTTGTGAAGTCTTCATTATCACTGCCCCAATACGTATATTTATTGTCTTTAAAGGGAGAATGAACAAAACTTCTAGCAAGAACGTCATAGGTGTTGAGATTTCGGCGAGATACTACAGGACCAAAATTGTAGGCAGTTAATCTATATGATCGTTCTTCGAACCACCTCGGATTAACATATTGACATATAGTATCTTTTTCTACATCGTTAAGTTCTGTTGAAGTTTTTGAAAACAGTTCTCTCATTTGCTGTTCTTTATATTCATCATCGATGACATTTTCTTTATCGGTTTCACTCTTGACTTCGCCATAATCTTAATCGGGACCGGCAAATTTCTTCTTTTTTTGTTGATTTTGTTGATTATCTGCGAAAAGTCTTCTACAAGCTCTGTCTCGTTTTCGCTTAGAAATACGGCTCATATATTTTTTTGTAAATTTTCCGGGGGTTCGTTTGGTAATTTTTCGATGAATTATACTATAATAATTTTCGTTGCAATTGAAAGACAACGCAGCAGCGTTGCATCGCACACTATAATTGCCCTTCACTGAAAAATTTATACGTTTTCCACCTATAAATTTATTTAGAACAGAATTATATGTCTCTGCTGCGTTGTTAGTTATGTTTAATAAAATGCTATGAACATTCTGCACTAATCTTTTAGAGCATACTAGTAAATCGCCAAGCAAACCACATTCTTCCATTTCAGAAATCAAATTCTCTTCGTTTGGCTTGGGTCCTGTGCAAAAGTAATTTGCGCAATTTTTATGATCACCAAACACATGCCTTGGACAATTTTCAATGTCTCTAGATAATCCTGCCAATTGTTTATCAAACGAAACATCCTCTGTTTTTCTGAAATTATTAATTAATCCGTAATGTTTTACAATAAGTTTAACTTCGAAGTATTGAGTACATCCTAGGAGTATGTAGAAGACTAGAAAGGACTTCACTGAAGAAAGCGAGCTTCGTCAACCGATTAGTATTTTTGAAACGCTGCAAAGATAAAAAGGTCGTACCAAATTTTCTTAATATTAAAACACACATAAACACATACAAGTCAAATAAAATTATGCTACAAACAAAATTTGCTTTAATTAGGGAACGCATACACGACACATGTAGACAACTTGGTTTCTTAGATGAAGACATAAACACAACATTGCAAATTCTATCCCACAACCTTTTTTATCAAGATTTTGAAGACATAATAAAGTTTACACAAAAAGTATACAAACAGCACTTTAACAAGGTCAAGGAACAAAATATACTTAAATTTGAGAAATTCAATACCATTAAACACAATAAGTTCAAATCATCTAACATAGTTAAAACCAACATCAACAACACTGTGATAAACCTGTCAAAAAAGAGTGTCTCAGATGCTGCTGTAAATATTTTAGCGAAGGGGATGAACTTTGCTGTAAGGCCACGGACCATTCCAAAAGTGGAGATAGTGTCATCTGTTGAATCTTGTATAAGACTGCTTCCGAAAGATCAAGCGGATAAGATTAGGATGGATGTATGCCACGCTATTAGAAATGCACGTATGCCCAAACCTAATGTGACATCTGAGGAAATGAAGGCTCTTAAGGATTTGAATACAGATAAGTCCATTATAGTTACTAGAGCAGATAAAGGTTCAGCCACAGTAATTTTAGATAGAACAGATTACGAGAATAAAGTTAGAGAGTTGTTAGATGAGGAAACATATCAAAAATTGTCCCGAGATCCTACCTCAAAAATTTCCAAAATTACCAATGATCTTATCAAAAGTTCAAATCTTTCGAATGAGGAGAAGTCTCTTTTAACTGTTTCCGATTGCAAAGTACCTAAATTGTATGGTTTACCCAAAATCCACAAAACCAATGTCCCGTTAAGACCCATAGTCAATACGATTGACAGTCCTTGTTACAGATTGGCAAAATTTTGTGCCAACTATTTAAAACCTTATGTCGGAAATACCGGTAGTTTCATCAAAAATTCTTCACACTTTATCGATATTATAAAAGGTTTAAGTATTTCAGAAGGTGATATTTTGGTTAGTTTTGACGTGGTTTCTTTATTTACGAAAGTACCCATTCCTGAAACGATAGATATCATCAAATCCAAGCTTAATAGCGATCCCTTAGGTGACACGATAGCCAGATTATCCGAACATTGTTTAAAATCTACTTATTTCTTATGGAACGATAATTTTTATGAACAAAAATCAGGTTGTGCAATGGGTTCACCTCTAAGTCCTGTAGTAGCCAATTTGTTTATGGAAAATTTTGAACATGTAGCGATAAACAGATTTCAGCTTAAACCAAAATGTTGGTATAGGTACGTAGATGACACTTTTGTTATTTGGCCCCACGGTATAGAAGAGCTGGGTAGGTTTCTAAATCATTTGAACAGTCTAAATCCCGACATAAAATTTACTATGGAATTAGAAAGCAATGGTAGTTTACCTTTCTTGGATGTCAAAATTTACAGAACAAACACTGGACAGTTAGGACACAAGGTTTACAGAAAACCAACACACACAGACAGATATTTACATGCCACATCTCACCACCCTCCTTCTCAAAAGAATAGTCTTATTAGGACGTTATTTGTTAGAGCACAAAGGATATCAGACGAAAGTTCTGTACAAAAGTAAATATATTATCTTAAATCAGCGCTAATGAGAAATGGTTATAGTAGTAAGAATATTTGTTCAGGTTTTAATAAAAGTGCTCATCCAAATCAAGTAAATTCTCAGCCACGACAAAGTAAATTGAAGTTGAGTTTGCCTTATGTACGAGGCCTTTCGGAAAGATTAAAGAGGATGCTTAGAAAACATGATATTTTAGTTGTTGATAGTACATATAATAATTTAGATAAAATTTTAAGTTCTACTAAAGATAAAGTACATTTAGAGAGTGAAGGTGTTTACAAAATTACTTGTTCTTGCGGAAAGTGTTACATAGGTCAAACAAAAAGAAAAGTAGGTACGCGTTTGAAAGAACACATACGTGCTACTAGGTTGCAACAGATAGATAAATCTTCGTAGCTGAACACTCATATTTGACTAGACACATGATTGATTTTGATAAAACAAAAATTTTACATAGAGAAAAATATTATCACAAACGTCTAATAAAAGAAGCTATAGAAATTTGTAGGAATACTAATAATTTTAATAGGGATTGTGGAAATTATGAGTTAGGTGACATTTGGAAGGCTATTTTGTAGTTATCTTTTATCAAATAGTTCGTGTATATCTAGTAGGTAGGTAGTTCCTTTTTCATCGTTAGGTTCCTTTTTTATCAGGTTGGCACGTTGTTTCTATGACGTCTCGCTTCCTTGGTGATTTGTTTATTTACTTTCAAAATTTTGTTTGAACTTGTGTCAGGCAAATTTTGAGGTTCTTCGTCTTTGACAAAGATTACAGGTGTAATCGAAACGTCAGACTATTAATTTTTTGTCAGTGTTTTCAAGAGACAGCGATCTATCCGACAAAATATTATCTTATCATTGAATTTATTTTTAAAATTACTTTGTTGCAAAGTGAACACTAAATTGATACGCTTCAATCCTCTATTAACAGGCTCTACTTCTTTTCTTCTCCTTTACAGTATTTTTGATAAATATATTATATGAAGTTATGAAATAACAAGGAATCGTAACATTCAAAGCAAACCATCATAAATTGTTTGCTTTTTCATCATTACGCGCAAACAATCTTCATGTAATGTATATCATGCTCACGCATATACTGTTTATCCCTATACATTCCCACGTAATCACATTATCTCCTACGGTTTTAAAATATTTTATATGGAGTCCAAAGAAAAATTCCCAGAACCTAGCACCAGCTAATCTTTCAACATCCAAGCTATCTCGTCATAATGCTTGTTGCTTTTAATTAGATACCCGCCTCTGTTCCCCTATTAAGCGCGTCCCATTGAGTTGTCACAGTATGTCTGTTTCACGCGGCATTTCATCTAGCGCACTGACATTCTCGAAGCTACACTTCCTCATGCGCCTCCTTCAAACCGGCGAGATAAAAATTTAAATATCTTGATAAAGAGGGTGTTAGCTGCGATACATGTAAAGAAAAATAGTGACTAGCTTAGGTACAGTAAAACTTGAGGAAGTTACGAAAACGTCTGGTAACCTTACCAGATTAAGCTACTGCTATTGTCAAGAGTGTTTTTTAAAAAGAATTGTAGATATTTATACTTGAATAAATACAACAGAAGTTAACTTTTGTCAAAAAATATGTTATTACCTGAGACATATAACCACCGGCTGTTTTTTTTAACAACTGAGCTTGTATGGCATGAATCACACCAACAATGTTGCCTTCCAGAGCTTCCGCAGTTGTTGGCTTATTAGCACAAACCAATTGCTTACCGTAGCCCCAGAGAAAATAATCTTTTAAAGGCGTCCAATCGCAGGACCTGGGTGGGCAATTGACCGATCCATTTGATATCTACTTGTCACCAAATCGAGTTTTTTTAAACGTATGGCACAAGGCTCCATCCTATTGCACACACATCTCGTTCGGATCAGTGTTATAAAAACTTTGAAACAAAATATTCATTCATCGTAGTCCAGTCCCCATTGACAGTAACGTTAGCTCCAGCATCATTTTTAAATAAATAAGGTCCAATAATGCCACCAGCATGTAAGCTTCACCAAACGGTAGAGTTAGAGGGGTCTACTAGGTCTTCTGAAGACTCTATATTAGTGCTGGCGTAGGTGTCGGCCATTTTTCTGTGGTATGTCAATTCCTGGATCAAAACAAACCGAGTTGCCATAACGTGCATAACAGAGCTCTATGTTGGGTGCAATTTTGTAGCTTTAAAAACAATATTTACAAGTTTTACTGTGTATGTTTGAGCAGTTTACACTTCTCGCTTTACTTCACAAATATTACAATCCGAAATTACATTTAGTTACACTGTATTGTTTAAAAGCTTAACCTACAGGACAATAGTAACGTGCTAGGTCCCTGGATGTTCTCGTTAGAATAAAAGATAATCATATAAACTTTACGTCACTTATTTTAGATTGTTTTTCAAAAATAGATTACAATTAAATGTAAATTCAGTTTGTAATACTTAATGAATAATAAAAAGGCATGTAAACCACTCAAACATACACAGTAATAATTTAAACTACGAGGCATGTTTTTTAAGTAAGTACCGTTTTGGAATTAAAAAAAGACGTGCAAAGATATCGCAATAATTTTATCTTACATGAAAGCCTGTACCTTAATCTACTTTTCTACATAATTTCCGTGAATATTGAGGCACTTGTCATAACGTGGCACCAGTTTTTGAATACCCTCCTCATAAAATTCTGCCGCCTGGATTGCAGGACGCAGATTGTTCAATGTCTTACAATAAGACGCTGCATTGATTGTCTCATTACGAGGCAGAAACTCCACTAGCAATACTCCTTTTCTGTCCCAAAAAACTGTGCACATGATTKTCCGGGCAGAAATTGTTTGCTTAAACTTCWCTTKTTTGGGTGATGATGAATGTCGCCATTCCATGGAKTGTTGTCTATAAAATCTTCACCTTCATTGTGGTACCGCTCAAGGAAAATCAATGCACTGCCTAAACGTTGGGTTTTGTGCAAATCCGTCAACATTTTCGGAACCCAACGTGAACACAATTTCCGGTAATTTAAGTTCTCGGTCACAATGCGATACAAAACACTACGAGAATATTGAGGAAAGCAGTCGCACAATGATGAAATTGTAAAGCGTCTGCTTTCTCTCACCTTTTCGTTCACTTTCTGCACCAAATCTTCATTAACGACCGAAGGACGCCCACTCCGTTCTTCATCATGCACATTTGTGCGGCCATCTTTAAATGCTCTCACCCATTTCCTTACCATTCCATCACTCATAATGTTTTGTCCGTAAACTTCACAGATCTCACGATGAATATCGATCGGTTTTACGCCTTTAGCACTAAGAAATCGTATAACAGCCCGTACTTCACAATCGGCGGGACTCACGATTGTCGGAGGCATCTTAAACACTCAGTAAACAACGTATACAATGAAGAATCAAACTGTAATGGCGTCAGTGCGTAGACAAGAGATGTAGGTAACCAGCGCGCATGCGCGGAACGCCGACCGTAGCGCTGCGGCGGCGGAATCGCAAAACGGTACTTACTTAAAAAACATGCCTCGTATAATTCTGAACATTAATTGTTACTCTGTATTTTTAGTGGTTTACGTGCCTTCGTATTATTTACTAAGTATTACAAATGAAAATTACATTGAGTTGCAATGTATTGTTGGAAAACAACCTGAAAGAAGTGCTGTAAAGATTACACGTTTCTCTCTTATTATAACGAGGACATCCAGAGGCCCAACCCAATTACCATTTTCTGGTAAAACTTGTAAATTGTTATGCGCTACACACGTACTTGGTATATGTTAGGCTTTTCAATAATACTAGATGTAATTTCGATTTGTAATACTTGCTAAGTAAAGGAAAGGAGTATAAGCTAGTCAAACATGCATAGTAACACTTTAAAATATTCTTTAACGCTAAAAAATTACACCAAACACTGAATGCTCTTACGTACGTAATGACAACTTGGTTTGTTTTGATCCGGAGTTTTGACGTACCTCAGCAAGATGGCCGACATCTACATCACACTAATATAGCGTATTGGTATCACTCCGGCAATTCCATTTATTGACAAACCTGTTAAGCAACAAAACAGCCTCATCACTAACAAGGATTTTGCGATAATACAGCGAGTCAACTTGCATGTGTATATAACTTTTCAGGCATTATTGAAAGAGAGTTGGGATCTTTCCTAACCCTTTACTACTGTCTTTGTCCGAATGCCATCAAAGTAAACTTGCTGGTTAAGTCGGATGGCCGCTATAAAAGAAGATGTAGCGTATTGGTGTATGCCTATGGTAAAACATGTGTTTTTATTCTGTTCGTTTTTGTATGCGGCAGGCTTTTTCTGTAAACAGTTTGGAGCAGGGGATTTGATTGAGAGTATGAAATAAATCATTGTATTGATACGGTGTTTCTTTTTAAACTCCGTAACGACACAGCAGAAGGGTAAGCAGAAATATGGGTAATTTCAAAATTCTGTGGGCTATCGCCAAATTGTAAAACAAATACCTGTGCTACCTATTAATAAAAAGATATATTAGAGCATATGAGGGTAAATTAAATACAACGACTTTCATCTATATTCTTTACATAATACKTGTCTGTATCTTTAACAAGGTATAGTTCTTCAAAGTTGTTACATGTCTACGTTTTTCGTCAATATATTATATTCGTAACTGATACTCAAAATGTAGTTCATTTTTTCTTGTAAAAGTATTATTGTTTTCAGTAGAACAGACTAAATTAAGAATTCATTTTCTTATAAGAGACATATTTTCTGCCCCTTATTATTTCAGTTTTTTGTCTCGCGTTAATGATACACTGTTTTATTTCGAACCCTTGTGGTCTCATGTAAATTTTGGATAGTTAGATTCGTTTTCGAGGAAAATCGCAAGAACTAGCTAGTTTGTCAGTTTCGAAGTGTTATTTGTGCAAAATTTGTGGTTACATTTACAAAAATAATGACGTTTACTTTGTCTCCTATTGGTTCAAAACAGTTCACAATTTGCTGCATATTATAAGCTACAAATGAACTGAATTAGTGTAAATGTCAATTGTGTTCTTGTAAATATCACTGCAGACTGTTAATTACTGAGAATTTGAAATTCTGATGCGATTAATGGTACTGGTTTTTGCAACTTTAGTGCTGAATATCTGTAGAAAGATAAAATAAATAGAAATACTTTTGTTTTATTAAGAATTTCCAGTAAATAATGGTGGATATGGCATAAAAAATATTTTAATTATGTTATAAAATATCTTCAAAAAAGCTTTAAGCTTGCAGCCTTAGGTAGGTATAAGTTTTTTTGTTTAATTTAAATATTGTAACTTGCAGCAAATATGTGGAAGAATAACATTTTTAAAATTAAAAAGATGTGACCTAAGGAGGGCCTGATACAAATCATGCTATTCAGGCAGGCCACTGGGAAAAACAGGTTGAGAACCACTCATCTAACTGATCAGATTTTTCCATTAAACCAAAGTAGTATAATTTTAGCATAGTGTAGCTCTGTAAAGTGAAAGTTTATATGGCATAGGTTTGTGGTAAATTGGGTAGTTTTGTAAGGGTATAAGATACCATTGTTTGTTCAATGTATGCAACTTATTACATTAATTTATGTACAACCACCAAAACCTTCCGAAACTATATACCACCCAAATAATGGTATAAAGATAATGGCAGTTAAGGTTACAGTGATACCATGTACTCAACTGGTTTTTACTTTCACATATTCTATAATAATAAACTATAAACAGTAAAAGTCAAAACATACCGTCGACGTTTATTGGCTCTTGCGAATGACTTATTGAGTCATTACCTTAACGTCCAGTAAAAGTAAAGAAAATCCGCTACTCACATGAATTTATAGCGGATCGACGTAAACAGCTGCTGATCTGGATCAATTTGTACCAGTTAACAGTTAAATATGTAACTCGCTACATAAAACAAACGCATTGAAAGTATAATTGAAGTCGAAGTACACGAGCTGCATGTGGATGAAAAAAAACACGACATGACGGGCTTCATAAACTCACCTATGCGAGTCCGTTAGGATTTCACGTCTCACTAATGCACCAGAGATTAACAGCTTTACGCTCGGTGCAAAACGGGGATTATTAACCATAAATGCACCTAAGCCATAGCTGACGCACCTATACATTCTATAAACGATAGCAGGTCCGCAGAAGTTACACGTAAATACCGAATTATACAATTTCCATTTCGTAAAGCTGATCAAATACAACTAATTGTTATAAAATTGCGCTACTTACCCTGAGAACTGGAATGCCTTCGACTACTTCTGGATGCAGCTTCCACTACCCTACTTAGTCTCTTCTGCAATGCCTCCTTCTCTCGGTATCTGGAACAAAAACATTATTATCTATTATATGAAGAAAACTGCCTGCAGCCTCCTTCCTATTATAGAATATACAACAAAATTTTACACCAGCAAAAATTGTAACTATTTGTAAGTGTTGTCCTAAAATAAACTGCAGCACCTCAACAACATATGAAAACAACGTATCGGTAGTACAATTCATTTCTTAAAAAAAAACCTCCAAATCCGGACCCCATTCTTACTCATTCATCATTAAGGTAAAAAAACGTACCGAAGTAAAAGAACAGATTTAAGCACAGACACGTACGTTGGAATAGGYCAGTATAGCACAAACACAAAAAAAAACACATAAMTTYTTCATAAAAGATGTTCAAAATGTAGTCCATTATAGTCCACACAAGCTTGAACTCGATGCATCGTTGAAACTCGCACTTGACCATTTACCGGATATAACGTTAGGCAGACAGTGACTTGCAGTCACGTAGTAAATCATATACGCCTCATGTCTGAGCATCATTGAATCACTAAATTTTAGATATCACAAATTCGTTCTTATCAATACTAAGACAAAGTAATTGTAAGAACACCGTGCCGATACTCTACAAAAGTAGTCATACAAAAGAACTTTAATGTGACGTTCACGAAACAACAATAAACAAAACAATAAACAAAAGCCCTCGCAATCGATCCCAGGTTAAAGATTCCGGGCGAATATTTGGAGGTAATTGAGTGCCTCTCTAGCTCTGTGGAGACGGGTCGTGGTTATCAACAAATTAACCAAATTATTCCGGAAGAAATGTGAGCGCCACTTTGTTTATTTACTTCTAAAATATTTATAAATAACAAAAACCAAGAAAGTTGAGCGGAAATTCAATCACTACAAGAGCTGAACTGCCTAAGTGTCGCTAATTTACCCACAAATATCTCTAAAATTCCCAAAACACCATGCTAAGAGATCTAACCGCAACTATAAGAGAGGAATAAAAGAAAAGCAACACAAGATTTATTGTCAGAAGTGCAAATACAAAATTAGAAATGAATTAATATATTAAAATGCGAGAGGATTCTTGAATCAAACACACGCTATAAAATAACAAGGTAAGTATCCTTAAAAAATTTTAAGCTTATTGGATTAATAGGGTAAGTATGCGTTCGCGATAATATGAATACAATTTTTTATAAACGTACCTTTTCTTTTGTTTCAGGGATAGCGATGGAATACCGTTAGTGTGCACATGTACGTTTACAAGTTCTTCCCTTTACAAATTGTTCTTTCAGATATAAAAAAACAAGTGAACAAGTGAGCTGTATAACTGGAGAATTAAGTTAAGTCTAATTTAAATGTCATATAATATTAAATAATATATGTATTTTACACTTAAATAATATTTAATATTAATTAAAATTGCAATTACTCTACTTTATCAAACGAAATCTTAATAAACAATGATTGAATGACGTTGATCTGAAGTAAGTTAATTTATGATCTAAATGTTGGAATGATTAAGTTATAAAATCTCGGCCTAACCGCATAAATCCGTCAATTTAAACTAGAAACTAGTGTTAACTTATCTGTTACGCAAGCAGTAGGTTGAATCCTAGGGGACATCGAAAATCCCTCGATTCGGGACTGAGTTGGTTCGGTTCTGGTAAGATGACCTCCGGAACCCCTGCCGTGTTCGATAGAAAGTGCTATGATCAGGGGCCTCCAAAGAATCCAGAAACCAGTCAAGGAAAGTGATCGTTCACAAAAGCAATTCGAACAATCGATCACAATCAAGGACGTGAAAAGAACCCTATAGTTACAAATTCGTCTTACAACAAAGCCAAAAACAATCGATTATAACACTCACCTCTGAAGAGGGTTCTTACAAGAGACAATATCGAGCGAAACATGTGGCGTTGTGATTTAAATCCCGCAAAAGCGGCTTGGACGAAGCTCAAACGAAACAACMAATAGCTTCTAGCGTCCAAATAGAATTCGTTGGTCGGATAATCCCAAAACTTTTGGATGAACGTTGCACAATATATTCATAGACCGATCAGTGAATTTTCACAACACACCTGTTCCAAATGCTTCCAAATACGAATCTAACGGCTCGGAAAAAACACACTGAATCGCATTTAGTTCTCGTGGCTTTTGTGGACGGTGCGGTAAAAAGTGGTCCCCAAGAAGCCTATTCCACTGGAAATGCAGGTGCGAAAGGAAAAATACTATGAACAGAATTTTGGCGATACGGGGAAGTTCAGAATACTAAATGGAAACATTAGAAATATTTACGTCGCGAACGTATTTCACTGGAATGTCGACGTAATTAAACGATGGAAAATGCAAAGAAGACAACTCTAACAATACGGGGAAAGTTGAAAGTGTTAAATGGAAATATTTCGAAAACTATTGTAACAGAACCTCGTTCCTTAGGGAGCATACGACGTCAATAACATAAATAATAAAGAGTAGGGGTCCAAGAATAGATCCCTGCGGCATACCCGATGTTGTTTGGATACAACGAGGTGAAAAACCAATATACCGCACGCAAAGCTTTCTTGCAGCAGGCCATGATTTAAAGAAAATTATGAAATCTGTTGTAAGCTCAAGATGTTATAGCTTCTAAAGTAGAATATCATGATCAAAAGCCTTTATAAAGTCGTCATAAATAACACCTACCCGATCCTTTCTATCAAATTCAGATTCATAATAGTGTTCAGATTGGTAACAGTTGGCCTACCGTGAACTAAACCATGCTATGAATCGCATATCAGGATATAAGTAGGTACACGAAATAGGAGCACTTCGTGTAGAACCAAATCAAAAATTTTGCTCAAATTGAAAAGAATTACGACGTGTCTATCCTTTTTGAAAAGAGGACAGATTTTAAATTCAGACCGTACCTTAGCAAAATTGAACAAACATAGAGATAAAGATAAGCTAACGATAACAGAGAGTGACGAGGCTAGCACAGAAGTACAATCCCTAACCAAAAAGACAGGAATACCGTCTGTACCGGCCCCGGACCCTTCAGCTTTTAAGGGCTTTGAGCATAATAATGCAACGTTTAAAAGCATAATTCTTCACAAAAATTTTGTTATCAAACATACAAAATAAACGCCAAATCATTTCAAGGATAAAAAGAACACCAGAAAGGTAGCTTGTTTACCATATAACAAAAACGAAAAAGATACGCTGCTACGGTAATGTTTTACGTACAAAAACAGTAAGTGGGCTAATAAAAAAATACAAAAATTTTGAAAAGAAACTTTGTTAAGGACATTTTGCTGAAACTTTCATATTTACAGAAATAAATATGTTACTCTATGTTTTGACAAAAGCTTCTGACCTGTCCTGTATTACATACATACAGGGTAGATCAGAAGCTACTACTGTGAGCATAGCAAAACACAAAAATACAGCACTGGCTCTAATCTCTACACTTAGAATTTATAAATGAAGTTCTTCCTTACTGAAAAAAAAAACTAATGAGAGAGATAACTGCCATTTCAGATGTAAGAGTAACAACGCTTTCACTATACTCAGGCGCTTTAATGAAGCAACATTAGCTTGATAAATCCAGAGCTGCATACTCGGCAAAAACTGTAATAACGCAGGCCACTTAGTTATGATTTGATTTGCCTGCTTAATACCTGTAGCATTATTCACTACTCACAGATAATTTGCAAAGTTTTTGTCACGTTTACGTAATAGAAACTGAGCAACGAGCGTTTGCTTCAAGCTTTATCGATGTCTTTTTTGTTTCAAAAACCAGTTGCAGATAAAAGATACTGTATATATTTATTGCTTTTTCATTCTAATAAAATTATTTACATCTAAAGATTTAAGTAAAAGATTTAGGCATAATGGTATCACTTTTTAAGAATGAAAACGTTCGCTAACAATGTAAGGTACAAAGCCGGGCTTCTTGTTAATCATGGTGCTAGAGAGAGTGTCCAATATACAAGGATGATGTTTCAAATTTGTAAGATAAACGGATCCACGGCACTTGAGAATATGTGGGTAAATGTAGTCAGTTTATATTTGAACTTTCTGAGGTAAACATTGACATTATTTATTAGATGAATACAATTGATGAAAAAGTAGAATTTCTTACTGGTGCCATAAYATATCTTTTTGATAAGCATGCGCCGAAAAGAGCAGTACGAATCGACAAGCGTAAAGTTCCTTGGCTAGTATACGTTTGATAGATACCCACAAAATTTAAAGTACTACCAAAGTATGAGAAATTTGACATTGTCTTCAATAAGAGGAGAAAATGAGCATATCTTATTGCTCTAAAAGCTTGTGGTCAAACTTAGTAAGTAAGAATATTAAAGCCTCGTCATAACCTGGTGCTATTGATGCCTTGTATGACCGTGCTGCTTTAGTGATTACATCATGTGAATATTCGATCTTGAACTTATTAACGGATAAAACTGCAACTTTAATAGTTATAATATTGATTAGTTCTGATTTGGATTATTTTGAATCTGGAACTGATGCGCCCTATAATTCGTCACATCACTTTGTTGTGTATTATAGACTTAAGCGCAGATACAAAAATGAGTGCCTGAGTATCCACCGTGGAAGAAATTTAAATAGGGTTGACGTGGGTTTACTTCGGGCAGCTTATCAAATGACTCCGTTTGAGGATATAGTTAAGATTTCTAATATTGACAAAAAGATTCAATTTTTTAATGATTTAGTAATCGGACTGTTTGATGAAGTGGCGCCGGCTCACTTTTGCAATTAAAAAAATAATTGCACTCATAAATAAGGTATTCAATAAGTATAAAACTTCCAAGGATCGTGAGCACTAGAAGTACTATAAAAGTATTAAAAATGAAACTACTAATGCAATAAAAAGGGAAAAGTACAAAAATCAGAAGCAGTTATGGAAGAAGTTGGATGACTTGGATATCTATAAAAGGAAGTCACGTATACCCTTGCCAAGTGCTTTAAATGATCCTTCGGCTATAAATAATCATTTTTTGCAGATATTTTCTAATTTGCCACCTGATAATCAAATGACAAGCTTTTATAGTTCTAACAAGAAACAAAATTTTGAGTTCTTGCTACAGTTCCACTTAGTTGATGAGTCTGAAGTATTCAGGTGCTTATCTGAAATCAAATCGACTGCCTCCAGTCCTGACAACATAAATTCAGACATGCTTCTTATGTTCTGTCCAACTATTTTACCAGTACTGACACACTTAATAAACACTTGTTTATTGGAGAACATCATTCCCAGCGCATGGAAAATTGCAAAAGTTTTGCCGTTACCAAAAAAACCGTTGGTGACATCTTTTGATGAACTGCGTCCAATTTCGCTTTTGCCGGTAATATCGAAAGTCTTGGAAAAAGTTTTGGTGCGACAAATAAGAGGTCACCTAGATAAATACGATATTTTACCTCTCAGACAATCAGGATTTCGACAAAGATATAGTTGTCTTACTGCACTTCTTGATTTGATTGATGATATCATTCGTGAAGCTGATGTTGGAAATATTAGTGCACTTGTTCTGTTGGACTTTTCCAAGGCTTTCGACAAAATTTATCATAAATTATTGTTTTCAGTTCTGGGGTATTTCCGCAGAATTCAGTGGATATTATTGTATGTTATTTTACTAACCGTAAACAATATACTGTGACGGATTTCGGTGCATCTGAAGGGAGTTATTACGTCTGGGATGCCTCAGGGATCTGTACTTAAACCTATTTTATTCTGTGTATATACATGTAACTTGTTGTCTTGTGTTCAGTACAGTACTTCGTATGTATATGCTGATGACACCCAGATCCGTTTTTCATTTCCTTTTAGTAATATACATTTCGCAAATAGAATTATTAATGAAGATTTAAAGCAATTGCAAAAAACTTCTTCGCAACATCAACTTAGTTTGAACGATTTAAAGAGCTCTGTACTGGTATTCGGTAAGTACAAAGAACTAACAGAAGTGTTATTAAAGATTAAAGTTGGTAATAGTATTTTGCAGTGCTCTAAAGTAACGAAAAGTTTGGGTGTTGATATAGACACGGAACTACGTTTTAGTAATTTCACTACTAAAAAATTGAATGTTGCATACATTAGCTTGAAAAAAGCTATATCCTTATCGCCCTATCTTACCCATTAACTTAAAAATAAAGCTAGCGGATGCAGCGGTCTTATGTCATATGAACTATTGCGATGTCTTGCATGGCCCGTGCATAACCAGGGCAGATTAAAATCGCATTGAGCGTTTGCAAAAATTTTGTTTGAGATTTGTTTATGGAATTCGAAAATTTTCTCGGATTTCACACAAGTTGATTTCTGTAGGATGGCTGAACATGGCCCATAGACGTGAGTTACACGCGGCGTACTTATACTTTTCAATTATGGTTTTTAAATGTCCACCCTACCTATGCAACAAAATCAGTTTTCGTACTGATGTGCACTCTTTGAACACTAGGTTTCGTGGATTCTTGTCCCCCCTAGACACTACACTGCTTTATTCACTCGATCTTTTACTTACATCTACAAAATATTTAATAGTATTCCAATTCAAACAAAAGAATGCAAATTTTTTAAATTTAGAGCAGAGTATCGTCGTCTTTTGATGTCTCGCCAGTTCTCGTGAATCCAGCATTGCTTTCTTGCATTGCGTTTTCTATGTAATTATGTCCCGTCTATAAATAGTTTATTCCTTTTCTAATATCGCAGTCGGAGAGACCATCACTTTGAGTATTCTGTAATTAGATTGTTTTTTTTCTGGACTAAGATTTGATATCAGGTTTCCTGCCTTCTTAGTCCTTTTTGTAGTAGCGCGAACTATTTGCCTTAATGTAATATGTAATCTATCTGAATGTAAAGTACTATGTTGACCGCTACCACAAATAAAATTATATTATTATTATTATTATTATTATTATTATTATTATTATTATTATTATTATTATTATTATTATTATTATTATTATTATTATTATTATTATTATTATTATTATTATTATTATTATTATTATTATTATTATTATTAGTCACGATGTCTTTGATTTCTATTCAACACGTGCAGTCAACTGCTTTTTGTATCGGAATGTATATAGCTTTGGTGGCAGTTCTAGGCCTTCGAGACTATTAAGTAGGATTTTTGGTATCAATCCGGATGATGAAACTATTACTGGTATGATTTTAACATTGTCCTGGAGCCACATCTGTCTTATATCCTGTACTAAGGGTAGGAATTTCTGTATTTTTTCAGTGTCTTTGTTCTGTAAGTTTGGTATGGATATTTCTATTAGGTATGTAGTTTTTTTATATGGTTCGGTGTTCCCTTTCCAAAGCGACTTAGGATATTTCTAGCATTTGAAAACAATAATTTTAATCCACGAAATTGCAAAATGCATTTTTTAACTGACATTGCTCTGTACCTGCACCAAGCCCTCGTTTCATCAATTTATGGCGGCTGCCTCGCCATAGACGTTGTGACGGTCACGAAAGCTCACCGGACGTGATCACGTTTTTACATATCATGCATAAGTATTGTATCATTCAGCACGGATGTTTATAAGCTACAGGTATTCAAAATGGGGTACTGCGCGGGCGGCAGAAGTTGTTCAGGATGGTCACGACATCGCTCCCGGAGCAAAAGCTTCATGTGTGGCAGATAGGCTGCACAATGCGCCGAGGGTAATATTAAAATTCGTATAAATGCTATTTCCATTAATTAACTTGGTCTCCTTCAGGGGTTTAGTTATTTCCCTCTATTAGAACAACCTGACGATTTTATAATGTTCAATTGTTTTCTTTAATTATCCTACAACACCACTATAATGATTTTTTACTTTTACTAGTGTTTTCTCGAAGGTGGAAGTAAAGACGTTTAACGAAAACTATTTTTAATCATTCATGTTTCAGGTAGTTTGACTATAATGATCAGCATAATCAATGAGCAATAATGATTTTTCTAAACTTGGGCAAAGTAAGTGCTTTTTCATTAGGTTCATGAGCAAAAAAAATCAAAAGTGAAATACGAATACGCATATAAGTTCAAAATAACCAAGTCTTTCTGTGAAAATGTTGTAATGACATGAAATCGTTTCATTATTAAGTGTCGAGAAGAATTTTTTTGCGGTAGAGCACATCCAACAAAATACTAATTCTGGATCGCAAGATCCTCAAGTATTGAGTAATTGTGCAGGCTGTCAAATTACTGTAAATATGATAAATCATTACCAAAATGAAGATTTTGTGACAGTTACCTTTGGTTGTCTGGTAATGACTTACGTTTGAAGAACCTTTTCTCATAATATTAATATTTTTGAACGATTTGCAGAAAAACATCTTACGCTAAGCTCCACGTTATTAGGTTCGGTAACTTCACCTTCCCAAATCAAAACCATTCCTTATATGACCTGCATTCATTTGCTTTACGTTCGGAGACTACTTTACATTCACGTTCAAACGAAGACGGAAGATAAAATTTAACACGGTGTTGACACACTATTAATATAAGCGCGGAAGATATATTCATATTGATATTAATTAAGGAAATACTTTAAAATACGACAGCAAAAAGTTCAAAAGGATACCGTTGACCTAAGCGAATCAACACTCGTTGTCAATATGCAATAAATCAACACACTGAATTAATTTATTCAGTTTGTGCATATATAATATGCGTGCGACTTCTAAAATCTCTTACAGCTTATTCTCCTCTGAATAATTTTGTTATATATTTACGGTTCTATAATCAAGAATAATTTATTATGGAAAGCCATGGTTACGTTTGATATTTGACCGCTGTGCTAGAAAAAGATTTACATAGTTGCAGGCGTAAACAAAAATTTTTGTCATTGACAACCATTTACCAAATATCAAAGAAGCATTTGGTTAGCTTTTACGAAACTTATTATTCTAGACACGTATCTCTACTTCTCAAATCCATAAACGTACACTTATTGTCAGTTAGATAGCATAATATTCACTAGTCAACGATTTGAACACATAATTTCACTATAATTCAACTCTAGGTAAATTTTGACTATATTGGTGGTTTCTGTGAAACATATTGGAATTGAATTCATTAAAATAAGAAACAGATCACATAAGTTTCTCATAATTAGTACAATAATAAATAATTCAAATAATTAAAAGCAGGTATTGATTATAATCTAATAAGTCGCTTACATTTATAGGGTAGAAAATTGGTTATATTAACCCCATATGTGTCTTAAACAATTTAAAGAAACTTAATATTATTTTACATGAGAGTACAGTTAAAACGTTAGTGGTTTTATTTGCCTACAGTGCTGTCCTGCATATTCGCGGCAAAAGGTAGCTCAACTGGAATGGTTATAGGTTTCTTAACACTTTACTGGTATCATAACGGGTTCAATTTTTTTAATACGGTTTTCAGTGGGGTGATAATCGTTTACCCTACAAGAGCACATCTTGATTCCCATGTTATGCATGCAACTCAAGAAGATGCAAAATCTTGATAAAATTAATAAACCAGCATTGTTTCTTTATGAATATATCATCGATATTTCAGAAAATAACAGCAGTTTGTTAGCATGAGTTAAAAATGTTGAAGAACGAAAAACAGCTAATTTATGGTAGTAAGGATTGAAAGAAATATTGAAAATAGTATTATCTGTATTCTGTACACGCAGGTTTTCTAAAAATTTGAAAAGTAAAGTAAATATATGATTCATTACGTTTAATTGACAAATCTAGCAATGAAATTTTGTTTTTAATCTCTCTTTCATAACTAAATTTTTTTCCATGATTTCCTTGTTTCCTTGCAATTATTTAGCGCTGTCCTAGCCCAACTAGCAACTTACAGCTTTATAATGATCAGGCAAACGTTTATAAAACAATTTTTATAAAACAGTTGTACTCTTGTAAACATTGTCATAATGTTTATAGAATACTTAAAGATGCAAGAAGGCGCATCTTTATAAAACATTTTAGTTATATACAGTATCCCATAATAGTTCTAGTAGGTGTTACAGAACAGTTTTGTAGATAGTTACAGAGGTGGTATAAAAATTACTATAAATCAGTTACAAAACGGTTTTATAGCAATTTATTATAAAACAGTTTTATAAATGTTACGGCATTTTCTATTATGCTACAATTCTGTTGCATTCAGCATCTTCAAAGGAATATTTCGGTGTTTTAACCGATTTGGCGGAGAATGTTTTATTTCTTAACGATTGGGTAAAGTTGCAACCCATATTCCTCTGTAAAATAAAACATGTCCTCAGACCGAGATATATACCGTACCACATGACATAAAATATGTGTAGTAATGAATTGTAGTCACAAGAAACTACTACCAAACAAAATTTTCTGTGAAACATATGCATATATGTATACAAAATTTTTTTTCATCAATTTAAAAGAAATATTGACAAAATACAAAAAATGTTTTTAATCGTGTGGCATCTTAAATCTATCTGCACTGATTATAAACCACATTTTATAATCATTTTTGTTAGAAACATAACTTTTGTACATTACTTTTTTGTAAAAAAAATAATTTTTGGTTGGCTTTACGCAATGGCGGCCATATATGTGTTTACAATCATGATAATAATATGGCTTCCTCTTTATAAAGCATGATTATACAGAAGAAATTGCTGTATAGCAAATTGTTTTTTTACATGTGTCAAATCAAGACTTAATATAATAGTTTTATAGGTGTTCACAAGATGACGATTCAGTGTTGAATAACACATATTTAAACTCTTTATAAAATAATTTGTCTCCACTGGAAAAATGTTCTATAAAAAGTTGTGCAAACCTTTATACGATGACTATAAAATGGTGCTTAACACTGTTTTATAATTTTGCTGTGAAAACGTTTCTAACACTAAACTATATAACAGTTTAGTGTACTGAAGCTGAATACTCGTAGGGGAATACCTTATAAAATAAAATGGACGTCGAGGAACAATAATAAAACAACAATATAACAAATATGCCTTGCTATTTGGAAATTATAAAATAATTTTGCTTGTTGGGAGTGCTTTCTTACTTACGGCTCCTTTCTGTTCTTGCCACTATGATTTCTTCTTCCGGCTTTTCTTCTTATTTTTCTTGCACAGTTTTCGTGTTCTTGTTAGGTAATCTTTTCCCTGTATATTTGGAATGTATTTCGCAGGTGGTTGCCGTTTCCCGAGATTTTCTATACCAAAATTGTGTGATTTCTTGTATATACTTTTTTAAGCGCACGGAACTACTTCACTATCACGACACCAATAATAACGACAGCACAAGAACCTAACACTAGAACACATTATGAAGAGATGTAGGAATTAATAGCAATTGTTTAATGTGTCGCCGATCGTGAACTAACCACAAGTCATAATTTTTGGGCTTATATACGGTGCCATCATATTCCCTTTTCCTTACATCTACTTTCTTTCGTTGATTCGTTGTTATACCGTTAGAAACTCATCTTTGTTTTTCTGAAAGAACGTCTAAAAAACGAAAGTCGTACTTATAATTTTGCTGCTTAGTTGTTCGCTCTACTTGTTACTACTACTGTATGTGTTTATTTAATAATGATTACCTAAATTGATACCTTATGGATGCTCAGCTGGGCGGCTACTTTCCCCACCCTTCCTTAGAAAAATGACAGTATAAATGATAATTTATTACTGAACGCTCTGTCTGTCATTCTTCCGTATATCACCCATATAATTGTATTGTATTGGTCTTAATACATAGTAGTTCCCATCCTCAAAATTAAAAACCTTCGGAATATAAGGATCTTAGGTCTATTAGTCTGCTACCCATACTTTCTAAAGTCCTTGAAAAGATTATGGCTAACCAGTTGTTGCCGCATGTTAGTGAGTATAAGTTGCTCCCTAGGACTCAGTCTGGATTCCGAAAGGGGTATAGTTGTGAGACTGCACTTTTGAACGTTACAGATAATATCCTAACCCTAGACATTAAAAAAGTTTGTCTTTTGGTACTTTTAGATTCTTCTAGAGCTCTTGATACCCTTAACCATTGCTTACTTACGGCTATCTTGCATCATCTAGGCACAGAGACCGATGCATTGAAATTATTTAAAAGTATCTGTCGGGTAGGGTTCAGATTGGTAAAATTGGTGACGTTCTATTGGAACCATATGGTGCAGCCTGTGGTGTCCCACAGGGATCTATTCTGGGTCGTACACTTTTACCATAACCTTCATTCGACATGATGAATGCCGTTCTTATACTGATGACACTCAAGTTATTTATTATTCCGATAAAAATACTATTTTGGATACCAAGCAAAAACTTCCGAAGGAAATTATATCGCGTTTCTATGGACCATTCATTGTCCTCAAATCCATCTAAGTCTAAAGCAATCGTATTTTGTATGTCTTCTGCCTCCCCCTGGTACACTGAATTAGTTACGAATTTACATGTTAAGGTAGGCGGTCAGAAGTTGGAAATCGTTAGATGTGCTAAAAGTTTGGGTTTATTGATCGATAATAGATTGCGTTTTAGAATGCATGTAAATTCTCTTATTAGTAAGGCATTCTCTAATCTTATAATTATTTATATTATTATTTATAGATATAAAAAGTTTTGTTACGGTCCTTTCTTTGTTTAACTTTGCTGATAGTTGTCTATGAACCTTGCTTGGATTATGCAGATTGCAGGAGGATTCAAGTCGTACAAAATTCTTGTTGACGCTTAATTTTTGGGCTAACGAGAGTACACCGAGTTAATCACAAACTCAAGTTTGGTTGGATCACGTAAAAAACTACATTCTGCCTGTTTATTTCATAAAGTGATTTTAAATAAATCTCCCGCCTATTGAAATAAAAAATTGCATTTAGGACAGCTGTACACAGTATCAATGTACGCAGAAAAGATATTCTGTTGATTCCAACTCATAAGCACAGCTTTTTTCGTCGTGTCCAATATATATAATTCTGTCCCTACAGATTTAAAATCTAAAAGTTTATATTCTTTTAAGCGCGAATACAGGAAGTTTTTGTTATCCAGCACAAAAAATTAGGTACTGTTTTTTGTGAATCTTGTTTTTCTATTTTTTTTTATTTCCAAAATTCGGGCAGATTTCGTTTGCCTTTTAAATAGCATTTTTGTTATTGTTTTATTTTATCCATATTTATAATTTTACAGCTAATAAGGCTTTTATTTTATTTGTTTATTTTTTCGCTTTCGATTAAGTGGAAAAACAGCTGCCATTTTCTTTTAAGGCTAGGTTAAAGGCATTTCTCTTATGGGGTTTCCAATGTAAAGTATTGAATAAATAACTAAGTTATTTGAAGAGATATTAATTTTATTCAAAAACCAGTGTAATCTGACAATTATTATCTACAAAATGGCCGAATCAAAAATTTTAAAAACTTACGGCAAAAATAATTACGATTTGTTTAAGAACGCGAAATGCTCAAAAACGTAAAAATGACTTATTTGAAAATTTTTTTCGGCCGAATGATAGATTTTTGTCTTCTGAGTATGATGTTGTTTTTAGTTTTTTGATAGCGTTAATAATAATGAAAATATCTGTTCAATACTTTTGCTAAACTTTTCGGCCCAACCCAGTGTTGATTTACAACATACCAATTGACGGCACTTGAGTAAACAGCCATTGCAGTTTATGGCGGGAGGGTAACCTCAGGTATGGATGGTAGAAAAACGCAGGTACTGGGGATGACGAAACGATTCTTCGAACTACTGCTTTTATATTTATGCACTATTATTTGTCCTTGCCGAAAGTTATTTAGATAAGGAGTTAAGTTCTGCTCTGCAACTTTATGTCGTTGGGACACATAGAAAGCATACAGGGCGTGTAGTCCCAAAAGTTCATATTTACAAAGTCAATTAAAATCAGCACGACACTAATTACGCTATGCATATATGAACTATATATGAATAAGTTAACATAATTTGATGATAACTATTAAAAATCAATTTGCCAAAGTGTTTTTCTTATATCTTATGTGCTATCCGCTTTTGCGGATTCGTCCGGAACACTTTTATTCATAAATTAAAGAATATTTCATTGTCGAGGTAGCAAATATACAGTTTTGTCAGAAGCCTGACTGTCGGATAAATTGGACACCAGTTTCCTGGTAACTGGTAACGTAAACAATTTTAATCAATTTTGCGAAAGCACCTAGGACCAAAATAAATATGACGAAACTCTATATTGGCAGGTAAAGGGTTGATGATCGCTTCAAAACGAGTGAAAGTCTGAGTTGCTGGAATTTCTAATCCAGAATTCCAACTAAACATCAGTTTTGCGAAAGGTAAGTATAATCGGTTTTTGGGACCAGAATATGTATTATTGAAGACAATCTGCATGAAACTGTTTGTACCTCTAAACCTGAAAACTTTTTCCACTGACTCATGGCAACCACCCCCATACAATGAAAGAGGGGGTTCACTAATATAAAGCCTCAGAATTTTTCAAACCTACCATTTATGCTGTTTGAGATTTTGTGTGACTGTGTGACTTTAGTGTTACGTTATCTGAAACAACATTAGTAAAGATCGCAAGACGAAAAAGTGATGGAAGATAGTTAAAAAAGATCATTTTTGGAGTGAAAAAATGCTTCCAAAACTTCAAAGATTTTATTTCCGTTCTCTTTTGCCAGAACTAGTTGATCCACGTCACACGAGAAACATGCCGATTCGGGAGGATAAATAGACGACGTTTTTGTGTAAAAAGTAGACCATCTACACCATGTTTGTTCATATTTTTTTAATACACACATTTATAATTTTGCTGTAAAGATAATTTTATGTACAGATTGTGAACATTAACTATATGCTTATGATGTTTGGTAAATATATGTATTTTTTTCTTAAACGTTTATTATATTTTCTATTATTAAAAAWATATTTTTTTCATGAGGCGTTGACATTTGTAATAATTTTTAATAATAAATTTGAAAGCAATATCGAAATAAAAAAAGCCGTTTGTTTAAAACTTTATTAGTAATATCACTGATATGTCTGTGAAAAGCGAACATCCGATTCTCAGTGGTAATTAAATATCTTTGAAACGACAGGCATCAGATAGACCCACAAAATGTTGTAAATCAAAAATACTCTTTGTTGCGGCATCAGCATAACCAGCAGCACAATAAACGCCCCAGGCCGACCGCGCTGACAGCTTTATGGTCAACATCCTAAAATTGAGTACGGCTGTCCCTTTAACCTAGCCTTAAGTGCCCGCTGAACTTCGCCGTTTCGCAAGTGTTAGCACCATTGCAGTTGTATATGTATGATTGACATTATGAAAATTGTAAATGCTTGCGAATAAAGACGCATTATTATTTTTACTATTATTATTATTATTATTAAATACTTTAACTACTCCAACTCCAGTATACAGGTGGCCCATTAGTGCGTGGACGGAATATTACGCAATTGTTATTATAGTTTTTAAAATTCTGCAAGTGCAGCATGATAGGGAGTGCTTAAGCCTACAAAATAAAAATATTTTTGCTCCTCCCCCTACATATACAGGGGTGGTTCAATACATTCTTATATTTTTTTAATAAAACACCCTGTATATTATTACATTTTTGGATTCCTCTTTTAATTTTAGTGGGACTTAATATAACATATATGGGGTCTAAAATACACTGTTGTAAGGTTATTTAATTTTTTTACGAAATTTTGACATTTCGGAAAATTATTATATTTTCAATACTTTTATAGCTAGAGGTATGCAGTTTTCGCAGGGATGTTACTAATAAAATGCACATCTTCTGTAGATATAAAGGATTAATATAAGAATTATTTAGTAGTACTAAAATTTACTTTAGAAATTTGTTCATATTCAATCCGAGCCAACTCGATTTTTTTAAATAGCACCCTATTTTATTTTCACCGCAGTTCAATGCGCAAATTAATTTCCTTTTATATTATACAAAGAAGTATGCATCTATCTCTGATAGTTTTTAAGAAAATTGCTTATTTTTAGGTTTAGTTATATTTTAGTCCTTTTTATAGTAGGCTATGGAGAAAAAAATAAATGTCAATGTTTGCTTGATGTCAGTAGTTCTACTACATATGTATGTGCCTATCTTCAATCATTTTTGAGAAAATGATGTTTGTACTACTTTAGTCATATTAACATTAATATATTTAAAATTAAAAAAAATAGATATAGACAACATATGAGTATTATGGTCTAATTGAAAATTCAAAAACATCGTTAAAAAAGCAAAAGCGATAAACGTAACCCATAACAAAATAAAAACAATAACAAAAGTAGGTGGTAGGTGAAAACGAAACAAAACAACAAAAAAAGTAACAAAAGTATCTGAAAACAACAAAGCAACAAAATGCAAGGAACCTAACACAACTAAATAACTCAAAAGTAACAATAGTATGCTAATACAAGGAGACAAAGAAGTACAAGGAACGTAACAAGTAACAAAATAACACAAAGTAACAAAAGTATGTGAAAACAAGGAAACGAAGAATGTAATGGCACTGCAACCTACAATAAATGTTCAAAATGGCGACCGTTGTGGTGTAAACACATTTTAACTCTACTACAAAACAGACAGTTTAAAGCTGATAAAAGCGCATTCATTTTATTCTCCATAGCCTACTATAAAAAGGACTAAAATATAACTAAACCTAAAAATAAGCAATTTTCTTAAAAACTATTAGAGATAGATGCATACTTCTTTATATCATATAAAAGGAAATTAATTTGCGCATTGAACTACGGTGAAAGTAAAATAGGGTGCTATTTAAAAAAATCGAGTTGGCTGGGATTGAATATGATCAAATTTCTAAAGTAAATTTTAGTACTACTAACTATTCTTATATTAATCCTTTATATTTACTGATGATGTGCATTTTATTAGTAACATCCCTGCATACCTCTAGCTATAAAGGTTTTGAAAATATAATCATTTTCCAAAATGCAAAAATTTTGGAAAAAATTAAATAACTTTACAACAGTGTATTTTACACCCCATATATGTTACATTAAGTCCAATTAAAATTAAAAGAGGAATTCAAAAATGTAATAATATACAGGGTATTCCATTTAAAAAAATATAAGAATGTATTGAATCACCCCCGTATATGTGGGGGGAGGAGTAAAAATATTTCTATTTTGTAGACTTAAGCACTCCCTACCACGCTGCACTCGCAGAATTTTAAAAACTATAATAACAATTGCGTAATATTCCGTCCACGCACTGATGGGCCACCCTGTATAAGCTTCTGTATGGCAAATTTGCGAACACAATGATCCAAAACTACACTGTATATTTAAATCCTATGTGTTTATGTAAGCTGCAAAAAGATAATGCTAAATATAAAAGCCGGTTGGGCTTTTTCGTAACCGCAAGCTTTCCGCTATTTGTTCACTCGTTAGGATTCGTTTAGCACTAATTACCTCGATGTGGTAACCAGCTAGATGACTGATAATAATGAATTGCTCTCGTTTTACAATTAATTCATGACCCGTCCAGCGGGCAATTTACATTCCTCTGAAGAAATAATATACATTATCTGTMCACAGCGCGAGTGTTAAACAGTATAATTGATAAGTGATACCCGGCACGGAGGAATTTGTCTTTTCTTTAATAGTTCGGCGCTAGTTTTTCTTCACCACTGGACGTTTTTGCCTTAGTAATTGATGCACCGCTCTTCCACGCCGTACGACACATCCTGTTCTAACCAATTAAACGGTTGAGCAGCATAATTAATTTTTAAGGACGTTCATCGAATTAATCATTTCTGTAATTTAATTGCGGGATCGAAGGCTGACCGGGATTGTTTTCTTATATTGCAATTATAGCTCGTAAATCAGTATAGTGGAGTGCAGTGTGTAACGGTGTCGAAGAGCATACCGAACATTGTTTTAATTCTTCGAGCCCTAATTGATTATTAAGTACACCTCAGAACTTTCGATGCAGGTCAGAGCTTTTCATAACTTTTTATGGGCCAAGTGAGCTACGCGTGCAAAATACGAATATTCGGAGCATGAGTACCTACTCGTCACTTAAACCGTTGTGCGTTTTTGATGGATCAAAATCCAAATTAAAAGTTTAGCTTATTATAGTATAATTCGCACAAATAAGCGATGGGAAATATAAGAAGAAATACAGTCTTGTCAGGTTTGCCAATTCTGTCACCAACACCGGTAAAAGCTTATAATGTAATAAAACTGACAACAGGCTAACGTTAGAGAAATTTTAACTAATGTGGATATTGATGTATTATCAAAACTATATGTTTATTTTTCACGATCCCTTGATGGCATTTATAGTTTTTCAGTTTTTCAAAAATATCTCGATCGAAAATATTTCGATATGGCAATGACAAAAGATGTAGCTACAACGTAGAATTCGAGTTTTTTCTGAATTTGGTACGGTAATGTAAATATTTGTTGTTATATTTTGCTTAAAAATGCGTATTTTTGGCGAGCTATTTCTCGAAAACTAAGGGCACATAAACGAAAAATTAGAACTCCACCTTGTAGCTACATATTTCTTTGTACACTACCAAAAACATGAGCACGATAAATGAGTAAAAACATTCAAAAAATCTAAAACCGCAAACCCTTTCGCACGAGTCCGTCACGAGAGCGGAATGCGAATGCCCATCCCCACCAGGTCCGTCGCGTGGTATCCAGTGAACAGTGAGGCTAAGATACAATCCTGTCGGGAATGATCGAGCGGTACACGATCTATTCCGATATGACTCGATTTCTAAGATTGTATGTCTAAATACACGTGCCAAGTTTAATGTTAAAAGCTTTTTCACATTAATTTACTGTCTGCCGATGCAATGGGGAGGCGGAAGGAAAATTATTGTAAAAGTTCCTCCAGAAATCATAGTCGACATGCAGTTAGAATGAAATGTTATATAGTTCATATTTACAGAAATAAATGGGTTATTCCATATTTTGAATAACCTGGTATAATATCATAGTAAGTTACTAATATCATGCTTACTTTTTTATGCACACCCTACAGTCAGCAATTTTCCGAATATTAGTTTAGCCCGTCTGTTGCTCGTACGATCTTTGCGTGATTTCAACCTATCGGCTACCCTCTTACGTCCCATGTCCCGCTGGTAATATGGGTTGCATAGTTTACATTTCTGCCCGATCGCTCCAAGTAAATGCCCCTCTTAATATAATTTCATCAAATTTTTGTTATTATTATTTAAAGTGGAAGCCGTCTAAATGGTGCCCATATATTTTAATAAATGTTTTGGGGAAGCCGGGAGGGGGCCAACCCCCCACATTTCAACCCTTAACTTTGAAGCGGTCAAGTATTTTTCTCAAAAATATATGTTTTTCTAGGTGTCGGCCTGTAAGCGGCCGGCGCATAAGCGGCCCGACGTAAAATCGACGCATAAGCAGCCGAATCCTTTATTACCTGCTGCCAACTGGCGCAAAAGCGGTCCGAGATGCCTCCTACAAAAAATCCGAGAAAAGGGAGAGGAAATCATAATGTCTCAAGGTACAATTGAAAAATTGTAACTTAAGAAGCACTAGTGGGGTGCGCTTCTGATTTCTATAAGCCTCTGGATTCTTTAGCAAAAATCAAAGTTTTGTAATATCCATTGCTTTCCAGAGAAAACTTATTTCTCTGAGAGTTGTCGTAAAACAACTTTTTAATCAAAAAAGTTATATTTTGAGTAAAAAACATAATACCCGCGCGTTAGAAACTGGTAAAAGTGCTCTACCCAAATTAATAATTCGACCGGTCGCGATACGTTGTTGACAAAAAGTCTACCTTTTGGGGGTTCAATAAACCATTAGCACTTCCGTAAATCTCTTTTACCATCTTGTCTGCATAGCAAATCCATTTTCACAAGTCCTTTGACTTTAAACGCAATTGTGCTGTGACGTTTGCTCGACGTTTGGAAGGGGTGATATGCAGCAAAGTCAGTGTGTCAGTTGTATTATATTTCACAACCATACTTTTCCCAAAATATTTACTAATAACCCAATAAAAACATTAACAGCTACGAGCCACAGAACGATTGCACTTAGTTTGGTTTGATAATCTTTTATAGAAAGCAAAGGATTGAAATCAAGGCTTGAAACAGTTTATTTAATTGCTCATTGATACTTACACTACTGAGGCTCTTCACTTTATATATCAACTGCAGTCATTGTACGGAAAGCGACGCTAAACCACCTATACAGGGTGTCTCTAAATTCGATGTCATAATTTCTCCTGACATGAATTTATGACGAAAAGTCTATATAAACATGTGTCCGAAAATGCTTCATTTTTGATATACATAGTGTTGAAGTTAAACAAAAATTTTCGAATTTTTTTATTTTTTAGAGAACGGTTTTTTGAAACTTTACGAATTTTGGCAGAATGTTATAATAGATCACGGCTAATAATCCGGCATAAAATATTTTTTGATATCTTTAACAGAGGCGGCGTAGAGGGAGGGGCAGAGGGATTTTCTCTTTGAAAAAAAGTTGTGTGTGAAATGTCAAAAAGCTTGTTACAATTTTCAGAAAGAGCAACAAATAAGGTACAAAAAAGGATCTCTTATTGCATTTCGCTAGAACGAACCGTTTTCGAGAAAATCGAGAACATATGAATTCCTACAAGTTGGCGCAAATAGACCAAAAATTAACTTTTTTTTATTTTCCAAAGAAATTAACGTTTATATGGCAACAACTTTTTGAAATTAATCGAACTACATCATTGCAAATGATCAGACATAAGGATTACCTCCATATCTAAACAGTGACGGCAATTTGGGGAGGGGGAGCAAGAAGTCTTTCTTATAAAAAGATTGTTTCCACATTTTTAAATTGTTTCAAAAATTATGAAGATCAGTTAAAAATATTAATAGAAGAAAATTTTACTTTTTATACTGCTAAGACAAGCCATTGTTGTAAAATTAAGAAATTGCATTTTTTAAAGATTTTTAATAACGCCAAATGCAAGTTGCATATCTAGCTTTAAAAAATAATTAGTTTAATTTAATTAATTAACTAATTTAATTTTTATTTTTTATATTTACTGGTCTTTATAATTATTGAAACGGTTTAAGGAATGTGGAAACAATCTTTTTATAAAAAAGACTTCTTGCCCCCTCCAAATCACCGCCACTGTTTAGATATGGTGGTAATCATTATGTCTGACCATGTATCATGATATAGTTCAATTAATTCCAAAAAATTGTTGCCATATAAACATTAATTTCTTTGGAAAATAAAATAAGTTTATTTTTGGTCTATTTACGCCAACCTGAAGGAATTCAGGTTTTGTCGATTTTTTCGAAAGCGGTTTGTTCTAGCGAAATGCAATAAGAGGTCCTTTTTTGTACCTTATTTGTTGCACTTTCTGAAAATAGTGACGAGCTTTTTGACATCTCACATACAACTTTTTTTCAAAGAGAAAACCCCTCTGCCCCTCCCCCTACGCCGCCTCTGTTACAGATATGAAAAAGTGTTTTATGCCAGATTATTAGCCGTGATCTATTATAATATTCTCCCAAAATTCGTAAAGATTCAAAAAACCGTTCTGTAAAAAATAAAAGAAATCGAAATCTTGTTTTTAACTTCAACACTCTGTATATCAAAATGTTTACACAGACTTTTCGTCGTGATTTCACGTCAGGAATACGCACTAGAAATTATGACATCAAATTTAGAGACACCCTGTATAGCATTAGACAATAGTGCGAATAACAATTTAGAAGAATATAGCAGAACAAAAGACATCGTTAGCTTATAGGTATTCATAAATTGCAGTGTTAACTTTATAAAATAATTTTTTAATTAGTAACAGTTTAGCTTCTTTTCTAATTAGCAGGTATTTAGTAGGCATTAAGTTGATGCTGTGATGAATTTTTTTATAATTACGTCTCTGATATAGTTCTGTAAATATGTAGTTTATATTTTTGTCGACAATAAAAGTATTTTTTATAAACGGATTTTAACGAATTTGTTATTTATACGCGTTGACAACCTTAACATGCAGGGTAATTTATTATATCCAAATTAAAAGAGTACGCAAATATATTTTATTTACATTTTCCTAAACTGATAGGCAAAATTGTGGATATGAATACGCTAATAATAAGGCGTTCTGTTCAATGAATCATTAAATACGTAATAGCTGCCTGATACCTGTTTTATATGTATATGTATATATGCAATATTAAACAAATCAATATAATGTTTTTTCACGGAGCATTAAAATATAAGCATGTATAAATTAGTTATATGATTAATGGAATAAGGTTAATTTGCGCTCGCAATTTCGCGCTCGTTATAAATTAAGTTATATGTACCTATATATACATATAATTTTTTGAGTTTATTAGGATGTATCAACCTAAATGATTACTCAATATTTCCAAGCTTTCGACTGATTTATTTTCTAGTCTTCGTCAGTGTTACAAAATCTAACAAGCATGTAAATATAAAACTAGTAAAAATACTTACATAGCTTAAAAATATTACAGAAGAACTAGAACATTAATTTTTGAGTTTGACATGAAATTGAAAGTTGACAAAGTAAAAATTTTACAAAAAATTTAAATAATCCATTTATATAAAGTCTAACTAAAATATTGTTTGTTTGAGTCAAATAAATATATCTTTAATATTAATGGTTTGGAATTGAATTTGTTGAAAATGGTAAAACTATAGCAACTTGGAGGGCATTATCAAAAAACATTGAAGGTAAGTTATGTCACATATTTTAAAATAAAGATTATGAATGTGTAAATTGTATCCTTAATATAGCAAAAAAATCAGGGCGAGATCCTAGCATAAATAAAATTGCTTACTTTCCGCAATGAAATTTCAATAAATACACAGGTCCAAAACACATAAGTAAGCAAAAAACCGCTAGTGGTCCGTGGGTAAATGCATTTTTGTGTAAAGTTTGACCAAGATCATGTGACATGTGCGAATGGAAATTATTTGACAATTAACTCGAGCCATTGGAAATCGCATATATCATCCTTATAAGTTCTGCATCCTGCGAACGCACTTTTTCGGCCATGCGCCGCATAAAAAGTAATATGGTACAACAAAGACTTACCAACCTGGCAATAATATATATCGAAAGTAGCTTAGCTGCAAAGCTAAACCCAAAAGATATTTTGAATGCATTTGTCAAAAGGGGCAACAGAAAAATAACTTTAAACCTTTAATAATTCTAATTAAGTAATTTTTCACAGTCTAAATTATACTTTACACTACTAAGAACCAGAGAAGAAACTTCAACAACTTCTGGAATCGATATATATTGAAGGTTATTTTTCATCAGCTATTAATGGGCAAATTAACAATAAATAAATTTTTCAAATTTTTTTTATGAATATGTAATTTTTATTACCTATCGTAAATAACTGTTATTTCTACTCGAGGGACTTGAGCCCCCCCCTAAAATATTATGTTAGCTACACCTATGGGGATGGAACCGTTGAAAATACGTCAATTCCGTCTAAACCATTTATACCTGCAAAACCAGCTCCATGGGCTTTTTCGAACGGCGCAAAACCACGCATTCCGCCAAGCACACGTGTCCCGCTTTTTCTTCAGCCGAATTTCCAACGAACGATTAAATTTTCATGTATTCCGCTTATAACTGTAAAGCAATTTCGGAGTTGTTCCGCCACTCACCTGCAGAAAAACTCCGGCCGTATCCTGTAGCGGGCGAGGAAGTCGTCGTACACCCGCAGCATTGCCAGCAGGTGGCAGGCGGCCGCCGCGCTCTCTTCGTACGTCTCGTCGGGCAACAGCATCCCGGAGGCATCGTACCCGTAGACGCCGGGGACGCCCAAATGAAGATGCCTCGTCAAGCTTGCAAAGCTGGCTGGGGTTCTGGAAGGGAAGATCGCAGAACTAAATGGTAGTTTGGAGCTATTTTGGCACTGAAAAGCTCGATGCATGACCTGACCTGACCTGACCTGACCGCGTATTCCTTATTAAAATTTCTATAATTTGTACAGATTACGTCTCAATGCTTTTTATTTGTAAATCGTATCGATATGCAGGTGAGACAAAAAACAAAAAAAAATACTAACAGAATCACGTCACATTTAGCAAATACAGGTAATTTTTTAAATTTGAAGAAAAATATGTATAAATTTCTGGATAAATAAACTCTTATCATATGTTCAAAGTTTTAACTATTTAGTCAATAAGAAAAAACAATACAAACACTTAAAAATGAACATAGATTAAACACTCTGCTATTTTTTGAGTAAATGCTTCGTTTTGTTGGTTTCCGCCCATGTTTTTAATCTGTTTCTCTGTGGAGCATCCAACAATAGTCAGCCATCATACTGACGTCCTAATAGCCTTGATATCTTTTTTCCATATCTTTAATGTCTTGGTGAAAACCTTGCCCTTGTTCTTTACTGTAATCTCATGTGGCAACCTAAATTTTTATAACAGTTTAACTTTTCTTTGGCTATATTTTTGTAAGTTGGATCTACCTTATAACGTTGAAGAAAGAAATTTCGAGATGACATTTTTAAAGGAAATCCAAGGTTTTTTCTAAATTTGTAATATCCTTTTCAAAATTGTTCTCTTTAATTAGTTTTCTGATATCAGATAAATTAGAAAAATATAAACAGAGATAGATGAAAGTGTCTCTATCTTTTGGTAACGCCTTGACAAATTGTTTCATCAATCCAAGTTTAATGTGCAGTGGTGGAAGCAATATCTTCTCAGGTGCTATAAAATTGGCATGAATAGCATTATTTATTCCAACTTCCATTTTTAAGCGGTTAGTCTGATTTTTTCCAATTTAAATCTTTTGCTCTGCTATCCCACTTGCAAATATAACATGGAAATTTTGTAATCCTTGTTGTCGACCAAGAAGCATGCACAAAATTTTTAAGTCATCACAAATTAGACAATTGTGTTTAATCTAATTTATTTTTTCCAAAATACTTTTTAAGTTGGCATAAATTTCTTTAAGTTGAACCGAATGTGTGACATGTATTACCGCATATTTATTGGCAATATGTAGAAAACCAGCTCTCAGGCTTCTTTTCGAAGAGTCTATAAATAGCCTCCATTCTTGTGTTTTGTACTCAATGCCACGTGGAATTAGCTTTGTGACCGACGTAACATTAGGATAGACGATTTTGTGACGGTTTTTAGAGTTATATCTCGTTACCTGCATTGGTCAAACAAAAATAGCGATCGTTAGTATGATTTGTTTGCTCCCGCACCACAACATATACATAGGAGTTCCAAATGGCAATGATTTTGGTATACCGTAAATCCATTGTCTCAGTGTTTCAAGGCAAAAACAACATGCTTTATGTGGTACCCAATGTTTATCTTGTTGTCCCAACCGAATTTCGCAGTAAAATCAAAATAAGAATCTTTTACAAAGTCTGTTACATTTTTTCTTTGTTTCACTAAGGTACATTGTCCACATATGTAACAAAAAACAACAGAACGAGAAAGAGAGAGAAAATTTTATATATGATGTGTAATCGTTCAAAAGAGATGAAATTATTAATTCACTGTAATTGCTACTATTTAATAAATATTAAATACAAGCAACCATCATTAAAAAAACGTGACGTCATACGCAAAAACTAAATTCGTATTCGGAATCAGCGGCCCAAACTCGATATGTTTCAGGTAAAATTATGTAAAATTATTATAAGTAATACTTGGATGAAAAGAACATTTCGAAAAGCTGCTTAACCCAGAAGGTGAGACAAAAATAGGAGGAAGAAAAATTTCGCAGTCAATACAAACGAAAAACAGCGAAGCATAACCAAATTACACCAGAAGTATTAAAAAGTATAGAACCAAAAAGCAGCAAAGTGCTAAGAAAGATCCTTAATATGCTATAGAATTAAGGGAACTCTAGAGGTAGAAAACGGACACATGTTAACGGGATGCATAAAGGAATGGCAGCAGGAGTGGGATTCATTATACCTACACAGAAACAAAGCAGTACTTATTGCAAAATGGACACCACATTCTCGGATGATAATAGAAGTCGTAATACACTCAAGAATTGAAAAAAAACACATTAAGGATGTGCAAGTTAAAAGACGGGCTGAAATAAATAGTATACTTATTAGTAGAAACAAAAAAAAACATACCAAACAGCACAGGAACCAAAATTAAAAATGAAAATAAGAAAAGTACAATCTGAAACAAAAAGAACATATAGATTAAGAAATAAAGGAGATGGCAAAAAAGTACGCAGGCACTGTAACAGTGGAAATCGATAACCAGGGAAGAAGGATATACAAGATGCGTATAGAACAATCTTGGCATATGTTCAAAAACACTCTCAGCGCTGCAAAACGTGTATGTGGGGTCACTAAAACAAAAAATACAAACAAACAAGCTGTATACAGAAAAGAATTCAAAGAAGTGAAAGAACTAGTCAAAACAGAAAAAGAGAAACCTTGGTGAGTTTGGGAGATGAATTAGAGAAAGGAGAAATAATGGAACTATAACGATTATCACTTTAAAAATCTAGTGACAATGCACGATCATGATAGAGAAAGGACAAAGATAACTAGAGCAAACAGTGCAGAGCAACAAGATGAAATCGCAATGGAATACCAAGATGGCGATGAATGCCACAAAATAGGGCAAAATGGCGGGTCATGATAGGATCAATACTTATAATGAGAACAGCCTGGAAAAATAAAATTATGCCAAGGGACTGAGAAAAAGGCATAATGCTTTCATTGTTTACAGTGGGGACAAAAGAGAATGTAATCACAGAGAAATCACAGTGATTTACACTGTCGTGAAGATATATCAAAGAATAATAGACACTATTCATCCCACAAAGTGGAGTTATTTAGAAAGAACTTAGCTACGTTTGTGTTCATTCGTTTAAAGAGTATTATATGATTAAACCTAGTTTCGTTAATTCAATCCATCATGGAAAAGATAGTTCTTCATTAGTAGTTGTTTGGTACAAAATCTATCCAGCTGGTTTGTTTAATAGCAATTTGGTTGTGCTAAGATTAAGAAAAATTATTAACTATTTAAAAAACTCTGGAACCAGACCGTCGTATTTACAAGCATTTAGTTGCTTCACGGGGAGAAGTATATCTCAGTCAAGCGGCAATAAGCTCTCTATAAAATATCCAACAAAAGGCAATAAGCGCAACAGATTTACCAATTTTCCAATAAATCTACATGAATATTTTGTAAAAGCCTGCCCGGCGGTGTAACCGAAAGCGGCAGAAATATCTACCGTACGCTGGTTCAATAAATCAAACAATCCATCATTCTGGATCTGCATGTTATCTGCACGAAGTAAGTACCACACGTTCAATGTTTTACAGCTAGATTCAGAGCGTGGTATATAAACAATACAAAAATGTTATAGTTGGAGTGGTACTATATTTCTATATTAAAGACAAAATGCCGCTCTTTAGACGTCGTTTTAAAAGAAAAATGAGATAATGCCCAGTTATAAATGCTCCAGAGTTTTGAAGAAGCGTAAAAATCGTTTTGGACAAAACACTGTAATATAAAATAAAGGACTGTCCATTCCAGTCATATGAATTAAGCAAACACAGCTTCTGTTAGCGGCAGCAACACAATAAATAACTTTCCCTTGTTAATAACTAAACAACCATAGAGTCCTTACTGCCCACAGCATTCCGTGCACAACTTTATTGTATTTGTCAACCAYGGACAATTCTTGGAAGTCGCATCGGTGTWCTAMCTCAAATAATTACACACGCCTTTAATTGTCCCCACGTAGCTTTGTAGTTTTGTGACTAAGAAACATAGTACATAATACAGGATCAAACAAACTGCCAGTTGTCTTTTTCTCGCTTCATTATCATAACCTAAACTCTAATGACCTCTTTAATCTCGCTGCTTTTACCTATTTCACATGCCGAATACAAGGGTATTAGTGTCACTACCTGTTAGGCACGTTATGTTAGATATGTGGACTAGAAATTGAGATTTACAACCTTGATCTTTAATAAATACATCGGCTTGGGTAACAGAACCTTTGAAAATAGCGAAATATTTTCCCTATCGCTATCGGACTAAAATCGAACAGTAATTTCCTGCTTACTCTCGCAATTCAATCTAATAGTAGCAAAAGTTAGTACAAAAGCTGCTGAAAACATCTGTTTTTAGTTTGCAATACCCTCCGGGTTATAGTTGGAAATTCCAAATTGAGGTAGTAGGTAAACGATTAGGCCTTTCCAGTAAACCGCAATAATATTTTATTGCCCGTTATCTGTAAACCACAAAGGGGTGGGCGACAGTTGTTATATCATAATTTTACATTGGGAATTTCCAAGATCCGTCCCTTTTGTACTGTGTAACGGGATTCTTTCAAGGGGTTGGGGGTAGGCTAGTATAAATACCTAGGTACAGAGCGAATGACAATAAGTATTGTAAAGTGACGCGGGAATGTAAGACGTTGTATGTTAAAATAGACTTAGTTAAGAAGTGTTGTAAGAATTAAGTGAATATATGGTTAGTAAGTCCGAAAGTGTTTAATTTATGAGAAAATCACGCGGTACACCGTCGAAGGGTGTTAATTAACTAAATTTCACGTGTGTCGCGAAACATGGTCCTTCGAGCCGGATCTTACTAGCAAGCCCTGGAAGAAGCTCTTCATCCGCAAACTTCTGGAAAACAACGTTTTCGACGGCCGGAACATTAGAAGACCTCCAGAAAAACTTCACTATACAACTACCTTCTTTGATGCTCAGCAAGGCAGCACATTGGTGAGTCTATTTACTTTCCCCATTAATAATAATACTGCGCCGAAATGCCCGCACCGGAATTAAAAACCCTCATAAGCAAACGTGATAAATACTTAGATGCAGTAGATCGTTTTCAAAAGCACGTTGATTCGCTTGAAGGTAAAGAAAAGATTCGCATAAGAAATGTAGAAGAACGCTTATCTAAAATCTTGCCGTTGTGGGATAAATTCGATGAAATTCAAGATCAAATAGAGAATTTCATAGAAGATACAGGCCAAGAATCCAATAACAGAGAAGCCTTTGAAACGCTGTATTTTAATAGCATTGCAGCTGCAAAGGATATAATAGCGGCGAATAAAACTTCTGATCAACAATCACGGCAGGAATCTCTCCATTCGCAAATACGACTTCCTCGGATTGACCTCCCAAGTTTTAGCGGAGCATATGATCAGTGGTTTCCATTTTTTGACACATTTCAAAGCCTTATTGATGCCAACACAGATATAACGAACATACAAAAGTTCCATTATTTAAAATCTGCTCTACAAGGTGAAGCAAAATGTGTCTTAGATTCGCTCGAAATTTCCGCAGAAAATTATAACGTCGCATGGAATTTGTTGAAGGCTCGCTACGATAATCAAAGAATTATTGCAAAAAATCATATTCGTGCACTCTTTGATATGCCATCGTCCGCAAAAGAGTCATTTACAACATTGAGAAAAATTGTAGACGACACGCGAAAACATTTACAAGCTCTTACGGCTCTTAAACGTCCAACAGATTTTTGGGATGATCTCATAATTTACTTGATCACTACTAAATTGGATCAATTTACGTGCAAGGAGTGGGAAAACCAATTGTCGAAGGAACATCCCAAACTAAGTGATATGCTTGATTTTTTGGAGCACAAATGCCAAACACTGGAATCTGTAAGTGATAAAAGGAGCCCCGAAATTTATAATCGAGTTCAACATCCGGCTACCAGCGCGGCTGCGAAGACGCCGAGTTGCATGTTATGCAATCAAGCACACAACTTAAAGCAATGTGACCGATTTATTAATCTACCTGTAGAGCAAAGGTGGCGTGAGGTGCAGGGTCGCAAATTGTGCGTTAATTGTTTTAAGCCAAATCATACGGCTTATAAGTGTTTCGCAGGTAAATGTCGTTGCTGTAACAAAAAACATCATTCATTGTTGCATTTGGATAACGCCATAAATAATTCTGAACAGGCAGATCTGTGGTGGAGCGACCCACCATGGTTGCAGCAACCATCGATGGAATGGTACAATGAAAACCCGCCATTACATGCTGACGATGAAATTCCAGAAGCCCGTAAAGTAATCGCCAACATAGCTGTGTCAAAGGCTGAAAATTTTGATTTTGCTAAATATTCTTCATACAGCAAGATACTTCGTATATTGGCATACTGTAAACGATTTGTGACCAACAGTAAGCAGCGTTCTAAAGACCGTCAATATGGTGCAATTACTTACAATGAAATGCGAGAAGCCCTTAAAATTGCTGTCAAAGCAGTACAACAGGAATGCTTTTCCAAAGAAATTGAGCAGTTGAAGAGAGGCGAAAATTTAAAGCGTTCCAGTTTGAATCCTTTATATCGACAGTTCCTCAGTGAAAACCATAAAGACGTATTGACCCAGACTTTTGCTGAAGACGGAATCACTTGGCATTTTATACCACCAAACAGCCCTCATATGGGTGGACTGTGGGAAGCGGCAGTTAAATCCTTCAAATTTCACCTCAAGCGAATCGCTGGAAACTCGGTGCTATATTTCGAAGAACTATATACCTTGTTAGTTCAAATCGAGGCGATCTTGAATTCGCGGCCATTGTGTCCGCTTTCAGACGATCCAAATGATCTTACGTGTCTTACTCCTGGGCATTTTTTAATTGGGGAAAGTTTGACTTCACTGCCAGAACCTAATCTAGCTGAGCTGCCGCTGAATAGACTCTCTCGGTGGCAACTGGTGGAGCGTCTTCGTCAGCATTTTTGGAGACGCTGGCATAAAGAATATCTCAACAACCTGCAATCCAGAAACAAGTGGAAGTCATGCAGCGGCCTCCAGCCGAGCATAGGTCAACTTGTCCTTGTACGGGACGCATCATCGAGGTACGTCCTGGAAACGACGGAATCATCAGGTCTGCAGCGGTACGAACGTCCCAAGGAGTCATTCAGCGAGCTACTACCAGATTGTGTCCTCTTCCTATCCATGAAGTGCGCAGTGAGTGAAGAATGCAAGTGGAGTGTTAGTGTTACAAGACAGTAAATAAGTAATATTTAGGCTATAACCTATGAAGACAATAAGTACAAGTTAATGTATGGTTTTGAAAGTCAGAGCTTTCAAGGCGGGGAGTGTTTTTAGTTTGCAATACCCTCCGGGTTATAGTTGGAAATTCCAAATTGAGGTAGTAGGTAAACGATTAGGCCTTTCCAGTAAACCGCAATAATATTTTATTGCCCGTTATCTGTAAACCACAAAGGGGTGGGCGACAGTTGTTATATCATAATTTTACATTGGGAATTTCCAAGATCCGTCCCTTTTGTACTGTGTAACGGGATTCTTTCAAGGGGTTGGGGGTAGGCTAGTATAAATACCTAGGTACAGAGCGAATGACAATAAGTATTGTAAAGTGACGCGGGAATGTAAGACGTTGTATGTTAAAATAGACTTAGTTAAGAAGTGTTGTAAGAATTAAGTGAATATATGGTTAGTAAGTCCGAAAGTGTTTAATTTATGAGAAAATCACGCGGTACACCGTCGAAGGGTGTTAATTAACTAAATTTCACGTGTGCCGCGAATCAACATCTACTCCAGATAACTATGATTATTCAAAAGCTGGTTTCTTGGATGCAAGCTTAAGCATATATCTGACGATAGCAAGAAATGTATAAGTATCAAATGGTAGTTTAGAAAACTGTAACAGACGAAACACTGAACAAGTACTTTATGAAATCTGTCAGTAAACGCGTATACCTACAATTTTGCAATTTTAATAATGACAAAAAGAGTTTTGTTTTTAAGGGGTTGTAAAATTTAGTTGAAAGATCTTTGTCATGCTAACATTCACTAATTCAACTGGCATTCCTTGGCGAAACACTTTATACAAATAAAATAAAAGGACTTTCTTGTTTTACAGTATTTAATAATTACTACTAATTTTTTGGTCTGGGTTTAACGATCCACCTTATAATTTCGATAATATCTGACATATACTGGGTTGGGTATTTCTTTTTGCCCAATATTTTTCTGATATTGTGCTTGTTATAATTACCAAATATCCCAAAATATTTAGATTTTTACCATTTATTTCGCGTGTTATTTTGATCCAATCAATGATATTTGTATTGCAATAGTCAGTAAAACCTGTTCACCCTTCTTTAATCCTATTTTAATGGCTCTACCTGATTGTCCTATGTATATCAGTACAATATAGCACTGCATTCTGGGTAAATACCGTTTTTGTCTACTAAGGTATTCGTTTTAGCATGTTGTTAACTCACCAACCCACCAAATTATACTTATTTTCCTCTAATTCTTTTATTTCGAATCTATTGAGCTTATATTTAACGCAAACACTGACATCTGCAATACAACTTACTACAGTGAACAGATGTTCTTTATCATTTCTTTAAGTATTGTACAGCATCTTTATATTGTTTTTTTTTTAGTATTGGGTCCACAATTTTTATTATGATATTGTACAAAAATAGACTAAAAAACTAAAAAAACTTAGCCTTTTAAGCACTTGAAAATTAAAAAACTCATCAGAAAAAAACCATTTTGCAAATATAATCCCATATAATCCCATGTCCAAAATACGCCTTTGATATTACCGAACTTATAAAGTCAACGCTATGTAACTAATTCAGAATGTTTCACAATGAATGCATCTTTGAAACTATTTTCAGTGGTATATCATCCGCAAAAAAAGGCCTCGTATAAGAAGAACTTTTAGAATATATATATATCCTAAAAAGGGTTCTAACTAGAACTCGTAGGTGTACCCTCTATAAGATTGATATGATTCATGACATGACTAATATTAATAACCACATCATAAGGGGTAATATTTAGAAAGCATAGATACCTACTCGTATGAAGTATTTTGGATGATGACACATTATTAACAGCTTCATAACTAACAAAGGCGTGTGTTATGTGCTGTGTATTGTCATCCAACCAAAATAGTGAATTCTGACTTTAGTTGTAAATCTTGCCAACAATGCGGGATTGAATTAGTTGGCAAGAAAATGCAAATTAAGGATTCCTCCTTTCGTCCTCCTCTTCGAAACAGAAACTAGATGATTCACTTTTCACCTAAATGAATATACATTTTTAACTTTCTTAAGTGTACAAGGAAATCCTAAAAAGCACAAGTCGTATAGTATTACATGGCGTAATACTATCCTTATTATTATTTTTTTCAGCATTAGAAGTACGGATAACTCCACTAAGAATAACGATCTGAGTCATCTGTCATTGTCCTCTGTGGAAATAGGTTTTAGATTTTTACATTTTTGGTAAATTTGGTAGTATATGAGCTTCTTAATTGTTGTATTACGATTCGTGTTCTTATTATACGATAATTTTGTACTTATGACGAAAAGCTTGGTTGGTTGGTATTTGTATTTTTAAGTAATAAAGATGACCCATTGTGCTTAAACTGCAGGTACTTGGTTAATAAATTAAAACAAGCGAATCAACGTCTTACTGCACATGTTATTGACCCTAGCACGACCACGCATTTTCAAATGCTTAGTTTATTGTTGTAACTTAATTTTATTTGTAATCTTTTTGTTTATTTTGTGTAATCCACTTGATGATTGTATCTCAGTGTGTTTATACTTTATTAGCTGAAGATGAGGGTGGATTCCCTCGAAACATGTACTAATTAACAAAATTAAAGGATGTGCAGTAAGACATTAATTAACTTCATCTGACATTTACCCAGTAACCAGAAAATTGTGTCATATTGTGCTTAACGTATTCAAAAATTACACACTTAACATGGGACGCCAAATATAGGCAATCTACAAAAACTTAAATTCATCCACAAAAACAGGGACTCCACCGAATCGTTTTTTTTGTATCCTTTAGTAGAGTTATCCGTAGCTAGAACCAATCCATCATAGCTTGAGTGATTTTCGCATTTGCTACACAAGATGCACAGATAAAACTGTTTGTTTGGATATATAAAATCAATTTGTTTGACTTACATTTCTTTAGGTTCAACAAATTCATCTTCAAACAAACAAATTTCATTTGTCAAAAGCTATTAAATACCACTTTTATTGTAAATTAATAAAACCATGAATAATAGTTTCACAATAGACAGCTGTAGGAGTACGATGTTTAACAAATTTGGTAGTTTTCTGTCTTGAAAAGATGGCGTTTCCGCAAATGCAATGCAGATTTGTTGCTAACAACATTAATAGCTATTTACGATATAAGTGTGAAAATGCAAGTTTAATTCATACAAGTGCCTTACAAGAGTATTTCCACACAAATATGGTACACAATTTTTTTCTTCGTGCATGTGAATATTTTAATGTTATTAGAAAAATGTTGATATTTTCATACAATTTGTGAAATGTCAGCAGCGAATAAATTTAAAGCGCAACAGCAAACTACAAACAAAATCTCGTTGAAGGATTGAACTTAGTGGAAATCATACGGAAATATGTTTCTCTACGCGCGCTTGAAAGGGACCATAGAAGATTTTTTTCTTGCATACAGAAAAGGGCAATGTATCAGACAACCCGTTGGGAACAATATGTTTGGAACTATCCCCAAAAATTTTGCTAGTTTCTTTAAATTGCCTGGCCCGGAGGAAGACATTGTTTTATGAGGTCTTCAGCCACAATATTGGTGGATTTTGGAGCAGATATTTTGACTCAAGCGTCACGGGGCATGGAAATCAGCCACTGTGGCCGAAGGCTACGTGGACAATTCTTTCGAAAACTAAAAAAAAACTGCTGTGAAAATACTGGGGGACAAATAAGTGGGGGCTGCCATTACCAGCAGACAGAGCCGATGCCGAACAAGTAGTTGCTGGCGAAACCATAAAAATCGACAACGCAATATCTTCAAAACAAATGTCTTGTTTTCGCACTCCCTGCGTTAAACTGGCACTAAAACTAAAATGTTACTCGAAATGTCATACTAAACATTAGTGAATGAGAAAAATAAATAAAAGTGACGCAACTAGCTATTGACGGAAATTTATGTAATGACTGACTTTGAAAGTATTTTCTAGAAGCAAATTTATTACCAAACGATATCACACTTTCAGAAAAATTCAATGAATGGCAAACAACCTCGAGTTCTCTTTATGGGAAGGAAATTTTAACCATTAAAAGCGCAAACGACCTCACAGTACTTGTCGCTGCTGTCATAGCTAGGTAAGTAGTATATACATACTACGCCCAAGTTGAAGCCAATTGATTACAACAAAGCTGGAATTCCAAAACATAAAGAATTGCTGGTTATGTATGCAATATAACGCCAACGCTATGAACGTATTTTTAAAATGAGGCACTTAGATGTGCAATATGTTTAGCAGGGACGAACCGATAAGATACCTACTAAAAGTAAAAAAATTCCCAAGCTCGATTAGAGTTAGTCGTGAACGTTAAATTTTCTAATAATTTCTTTGCGGTGAGCAAACACATTAGCAACAGCAATAATCACGAGTTGGATTCATATCATTTTGGGCGGCGAGCATAAAAACGTACCTGAATGTAAATAACGACCGTCGCACTTAAAAATTAGTAACACCAGCTTCGGTAATTACTATCATCAAGAAATGGGTGTACAAATGTTATTTATGCCGTGAAGAATTGTTTCCGCCGTGTTTTTCGAAGATTAAATTGGGCAGAACGTGATGATGTTATTAAATTCCAACAATGGGAGGTGCTACATCTTGTCGAATTAATTTCTTCGTGCCCTCAACAATTAATTGGGCACGTTGGTGCGGGTTAGCTAATTATTCAATTAGGTTGCAGTAAATTTCAGCTTTTACGGGAGAGTTGGCGTTTGCAGCTTTTTAATTCGCGTCAGCAATTGCAATAATCTACATTTGGTTATCTTATGCTTAACTACCAGAGCTACTGATGTTTTGAATAATTTATGATACGCCTATACTCAGCTTGTAATTGTAATTGCACGTTATTCTCATAAATTCATAGCAAAAACATTTTCACATCACTGCAGTATATCACCCACTAAACATCTTGCACTACCATATTACAGGTATCAGTTATGTACACACATAATTAATGCAGTGCATAAATCACTATAATAACTGATGATAGCACTAGGTATTGAATGACTGTTGAGGTTACTTTATTTACAGAAATTGCCTTAGCTAATTTTAGATACAAAGATGCGACTCAGACATTTGTCAACTTGTCTATATACGCTTAAGAACCTAACACAAGATCATTTACAACTTTGAAAAATCTTTGTCGTCGTATCGATTCATGCTGCACAACTTTTTAGACATGCTAATAAGTACAAGCGTTGTTTCAACTAGCCGAGGTGTCCAAGTGTCACCACTTTCGATCTAACAGATCACCCGTTTTCTACTGCAACAGATTTTTGCATTTGAATTGTTATCTCAATCAAAACTAGTATGGTTCATTTTTTCAACGAAAACGAAAGGAATTTATATCTATGAACTTTAATTTACAAACTGAAGGTTTTAGGTTCCTTTGATTCACTGATAACTTAGCTAAAATCGTGTCTATCGGACAGAATGCAGGTGATGAAGCTCAAAAATGCTCTTTAGACGGTGTCAATGGAGTCATTATCTGGTGTTCCGCAAGGGTCTCATGTAGGGCCTGTATTGCTGTATTTGGACTCCTTTGTATCTTGATGGAAATATAATGACTTTAAAAAAATGAGGTCAAATGCAAGGTGTTAAAATTCAACAGCTTTGGTATTGTTTAACAAATCAAATCGTCAAATTGTATCAAAAATGTTGGTGGATGCACGCCTAACTTATATACAGGAAAGTGACGTATACTTGTCATCTGTTGATTTTTGAATTATTTTATATATTTTAATATGAGAAATGTGTATTTTCAACATATTCTGTAGTGTTTACAGGTTGCAGAAAGCTCACATTTAGGAGCTGTGGTGTAACATTGATCTGCAACCTTCAACTACTATCGCCGTGCATATTGCAGCTTGGCAGCAGTTACAAAAAGGCGGCACAGAGGATTCAGAATTTCAACGCCGCCCACGATGCATGAATCATTTATACAAGCCCTCTACTTCATATTGGCAATGTGATTGTTCCTCGGATTTAATAAACGTTGTATTAGATCATTGATTCAGTACTGCTTTATCATCTGGAAACCCTGTTACATTTCGACCATAAACAGTCTAGAAAATGTTTAGAGTAAGTTCACCAAGTACTTGTGCTTCAAAATTAATATACAATATTCCCTTGGGTTCTACAGGCACCTTCGAGAATATTTCAAATGTAGAATACCTAGCCCGGCAAATCATTTTGTTGCAGAAAAGAATTTCTTCGGTAAGATACGGGTAAGGATAACTACAAACATTAAAGGTAATTTTAAATATGTTCTTAATATTATATTGCAGCATCTTTGAGATTTTATTAAATTCAGTGTATATACAGGAATGCACATTGCCAAGTTTACGCATTTAATATCTAACGATGTATACGAAAATTAAAACTTACAACTCCCACTAATAGGAGACACTTTTAATTTCTCTATTGATTTCTGATTTTTTTGTAAAAAAGTATTTTTCAAACTTACCTGCAAATTAAAAAAAAATGTTGAATAGACGGTGACAATTCAAAAATTGTATACTTACTAAAACCATATTACATAAAAGTTTTCTCAAACGTGTGATTAGTACCAACATTGGACTTTATGTCGGCATTCACAAAGTATGTTCTCGTTTATCTAGAAAAATTTTGCAGGGCGTGCCTTACCTATATGGATATTATTTATCACAAAAGAGCCATGTACTAACTGATAACTTCTAAAATAAATGCACAAACGCAAACTTTTTGACGTTAATGAAAATAGTAGAACTGCGATTTCCTGTTTACACTCATTTTTCACTTTGTCAATTTCTGCCTCATGTTGTGAAGTTAAACGTTATGCGACTACTGTCAAGGCATTGAATTTCCTTCCTGCATTTAGTTATCGCACTAGTGCCGGAAACAAAATCCTTCCTAATGTGCTATTATCTTCCACAAGATCAATTATTTTACTGCTTTTCAGCTTATACTTTAAAATACATGTTATGTCATTTGCTGTAGTTGCTTAGTTAATTTACCTATTAATTTATAATAATTGATTATGAGAAGTGCAATTAAGTAAAAAATTTAATAAATTTGCGAAAAACTGATTACCGTTTGGTATACAAAGGGAACGCACTTCCACAAAGCTACTGTAAATATTATTTCGTTCATTTCGTAACACTTTATAAGTTGTTACTACTCTAACTGATTTACACCACTATTTGTTCATCATTTTATTAAATTGAAATAAAGGTTTGAAGAAGCACATTTACCTTCGCAAAAATCAAAAGCTGAATAAAAGGCACAAATGCCATTGTTTTTTTTAATTTAAAATAATTTGTCACTTCGATTCTAGAAATCACATGTTTTAAACATGTCGCTTAGATTAGTAGTCGACAGATTTTAATGCTTACAGTGTTGACCTTTTAGACGATGTAAATAGTACTTAGTCTAAGAATCTTTGAACTTTTTGGCATATGGATATTTTTCCATGGACATTATCCAAATAGTTTTCAGAATAATGCTGAAAAAACCTTTGTCTTCCTTTTACTAAAACTTTCGGTCAGACTTAATTTATTAAATCATTGTGTTGTTTAATTTTAGTTAATGCTGAAAATACAAAAATGCATGCAACTGAAATGGAACACTATAAGCACAAAAGTAAAAGTTAATAGATCTGCTTTGCTCTACATTCTCAAATTACACGCAATCTGTTGAATGCAAACACAGAGAAAAGATGGTAATTCTGCCTGAAAGTATATAGGGTTGATAAGAAAGGTGTCATTTCTCTAAATATAAGCTTGACAGTAAAATGTCCTTAACAAAAAAAATCTGCTAAAAGTAGGCTAAAAAATAAAAAATACTTATCAAAAAAACTTTTGTTGAGGGTTTTGCTATGAAGTTTATATACAGAAATTAAACCAAATATTACATATTTTTCACCCTAAATTATTGCGGACACAGAAAACTGCTATTAAAGCATTACCTATATTTCACCTAGAAACTCCACATTTGATTCAGTACTTGTAGAATATTTGTTGTGATTACTATTAATACTCAATTGAAGTTTGGTTAATTATATACTTTTATTATCAATATTATTAAGATATTTAGTTCAAAATATTTTTTTCTGTATTGTTATGTTAATTTGTTTATGTAAAAAGTTTCATGAGATTTGGAGAACCCTGCGTTCAGTTGTTTTTGATAACTGGGTTTATATTCGCAATTGTTTTGTCTTATTACTCTTAAGTTGCGAAACCATTTATAACATAGGCTTCTTGTCGAAGAATTCGTAGTTTTTTTTAAATCAGATTTCGTGGTTTACAGGATCAAATACTTTTTAACACATCAAGGAGCATTCCCAGGACTGCGTCAAAACTGACAAAATTTTTGGAAAAGACTAAGCTGTTTTGCCGTGGTCCAAAATCTCTTCTATGCTAACTCTTTTTTAAATTAATGCTGAATTTCACATAAACCCACAAACGACTTACTCGAGTTAAAGAAATCCTCCAGCTCCAAACAATTAATCCTTAAACAACATCACAACCCAATATTACGAATACTCAGTCCATTTGACACTTCGAAAAAACCGTCACCACTTCCTTCCGTCTTCGGAGGAAACTCAAGAAACCACCACCGGCACCCGCACCTTGCACCCCCAGGAGGAAGCGGCAATCCTCTTCCTGCGTACACCGAAACTCGCGCGTATTTTGATAGCGTGCGGCGTAGGTGTCCCGGTTGACAGACCGCGAGTCGACCGCAACAAACCATCGATGAAGAATGTGTGGAGTTCTTGCGGCAACAGCAACGACAGCGTGAAGACGAACGCATGCGTCTTGGTGCTCTTTAACACGCGGTTTCTTGCAGGGTCCTCCTGAAGGCCCACTCGTTTCAGCTGAATTCCGGTATATCACGGAGATGCATCTATACAGATATAAGAACAATGTGCAGCGGCGCTATTGCCAAGTCAGTTGAGGAAGAAAGTCATTGAGTGAATATGGCAATAAAACAATTCATAAATTTTTTCCACTAATCATATCGATAGGATGTTGACAAAAACACATTAAGCAAATAAGGCTTAACAATGGGTCGGCAAAGTAACGGTTCAAGAGATATAGAAGATTCCTTTTTTAAAACATTTATTTGCAATTGTTTATTACTCATTTATTATCTGCAAAAAACAAAGACACCTCTGTGGGAAATATTCGAACTTCTTTCTAAAACACTCTCAATGGGTCGAAGCTGCTGGCATTTTTATTAATTCATAGCTACAGCTCTTCGTGACTATTTAAAGTAGTACCATAGTATAATAATAATAATCTAAATAAAATAAGAGGTGTGTGGTTTTCTATCAAACTACAGGGTCGCTACAAAGTATGGAACTAGCAGGATATTTCAGGTTCTGTTCGGCTGATTTTTCTGAAATTGTGAATGAGCCTATGGGTAATTAAAATGCATTTTCTGGAATTTTTTCAACTCCGTGTCAGCTCTCGTTTCCGAAATATAGTCGCAAGTTGCATTTTTTTAAATGGGAAGGGAGTTCAACGAAAAGAATAAAAACAGTTTTCTTTATCGCTAAAATGGACAAAAAAGGCAGGTATTGCCATTTTTTCTTGACTGGTGATAATTTTCGTCTAGTTTGATCATTTATTGCGAATCGGGTACCCAAAAAGTAAAGAAGAAAAACATGATTCCATGAAAAATTTATTCGGATTTACATTACAGAAGATGCTCAAAATGTTCGCCATTCACTTCCTGGCAGTAATGCAGCCTTGAGTCAAAGTTTTCCAACGTTCCTTGTAGCATATTTGGAGGTAAGTTTTGAATTTCTCGCCTGATTCGTCCTTTTAAATATTCTGCATTATGTGGCCGATCAGCATAAATACGATTTTTCAGATACCCCCACAGGAAAAAATCAAGCGGCGCCAGATCAGGAGAACGTGCTGGACATTGTATCGCTCCGCGCCTACAAATCCATCTGTCTGGAAATATCGCCTTCAAATATCCACGAACGTTGACTGCAAAATGGGGCGGTGCACYATCTTGCTKAAACCATATCTGTTCAGAAGGATGCGCAGCATTTTCACGATTAGAGAACAGGCGAATAAGTTCTGGTATAATGCGTTGGCGCCAAAACTGTGAATACTTGACCGTATTCAAATTTCCATCGATGAAAAAAGGCCCAACAATGTGCTCACCGATAATACCACGCCAGACATTCTCTTTCTGAGGGTGTTGCGTGTGGACTTGTTCCGTCCAATGTGGATTTGTGGATTATGTCTATTTATATTATCATTGAGGCAAAAGGTCGCTTCATCAAAAAACATAATCCAATTTAAAATGTTTCTATCTTCATCTATCATGCACATAGTAGTTTCGCAAAATTCAATGCTACGATCGAAATCATCTTCGCTCAATTCTTGTAATAAGTGCGAATTTTGTATGGATGAAACTTTTCTTTTTTCAAAATTTTCTGAACAGATCTTCTGCTAATATGGTGAGTGAGAGCACGCTGTTCTGATTTTTCACGACTTTTTACTGTTGATTTGGTAATTGTTTCAAAATCTTCATGAATTGCATTGTACAGTGCAACTACTTCCGAATAACTTCGCCTTCTGTTTCCATAACCAATCATCATCAAAACTTCGATGCGATCATGTTGAGTTACCTGAGGCATGCGATTGCAAATAACAAAGTGAAAGAAAATTATCACCAATCATGAAGAAAAATGGAGACACCTGGAGTTTTTATTCTTACTTAGCGATAACTAAGGTAACTTCAAATTCATGAATTTCATTTTTTATAGACTGAACATTTTGGTGCAATATAATCCCTGGTCCAATATTCGAGATGACCCTCTAGGAAGACGACCGCTGGATTCTCCCACAATCCTGCTTATTATTTCTTCCCTATTACAGTTCTCCTCTTCCTGGATGGCCTGCTTTAGAAAATTTCCTCCGTTGACCATTTTCTTAGCAACAACAACTAGCGGGTACAAAAACTTTCTCTGCGCTACCACGTCCTTCGAAAAATCTTCAGATATACTGTGCTCAGATCCCTTTAAATGTTCAGCATTTTTAAGAATTTTATTCTTTGTTTTGAAATAGGCAAATTTTGCAATGACTGGTCTAGGCTTTAGGATATTCACTTGCTTGCCCAATCTGTGTGCTCTTCTATACTCATGTCTGTTAGGATAATGTTGAGTTTATCCTTTACTAGTGAAATCAGTTTAGTTTCGCACAATTCATAACTCTCGTTCTGCTTCATAAAAGATTAAATTAATTGTTGCGCTTGTTCAGCCTTTTATTCGGTTTTTTCAATGCGAGGTTATTACTGTCAACCTTCTGACTTAACACTTGTACCGAAGATGGTATTTTATCAATTTTTTGCTCCATTATCTCTAGGATCCGTAAAAAGAAGACACCAAAATGGTTGAAAACTATCAGCGTGAATTGCACGTCAGCACACTCACTGAGTATTGAACAAATGTTTTATTTAACCGAAAAGTTTATTACACTGTACTTTGAAATTCACGTGAGGCAACACCAACTCCATAATGGTCTAGTAAAACGTTGTCTTTTAATTTGGATTGTAACCGCCATAATTTACGATATTGGCGCACAGGCAGCCTCCAACTCCAACTGCTCGGCTAATACAAGGTTTCGGACGCCTAATCTTATGCTGGCTTTTGTTAAACAGTCTAACACGCGTGCGTTTATAGCTCTTACTATATTTTCTACAGATTTTATTGCATTTTATCGATTTGTTATTGGATCGGTAAATCATATTGATATAAGGACAAGCATCCATGATAACTGTGGAAGTGTGAAAGTACACTGGGCAATAAAACTGCATAATGATTAGTTGATTACAATATGTTTGTGCATAAGATAAATACTTATTTTGTACTATGTATTACACAGTCACTAATAGATCAACCAATTTAAAGCACCCACATGAAGGGTTTGGCATTCTTTTTTGAGGTATAAACAAAACAAGCAGAAGTAAATTCAGACAGAAATTTGGTAACAATGTCAGATGATTTATAAACATTTATATAGAGAGGATTTACGAAAAAAGGATTTCAAGAAGGTGAAGTTATCAAGGCAGCCCTAACAGTCAATATTAAATATTGTTAATAAAACATACATTTATTAATTTATTTAATTAACAAAGGCATTTGTTAAAAATGCTAAAACACTACGATAAACATATATTTAACCTATATTATAGGTTCCACTTAATTATAAATCAAAAACAATATGTTTTTTTTATAAAAAATGGTGTCAGATGTTATTGTAAAATATTCATAAATGTCATAAAAGGCAGTGTATTTATTGCTATCTCTTCTGGAAGACATTCTGTTGATTTTTGCTTTATTCTGTTTCCTCATAAAAAAATACTACAAACAAATGAAGCCAATTTTCAATATTTAAAAGGTTGTCTAATATGCAATAATATTTCAAAAGAAAAATTCGTAAAGACTTCCTTAAAAAAGCTACTACAGAGATATAAAAATTATGTTTCTCTTATGCGTGTCCATAAAGCAACTGTTCCAAATTAACCCAAAGATTTTTTGTGTAAATAAAACGCATTAATCTTGTCGCTAAACGACATAACATAAAACCAAACAATGCTGCTGTTGACTCCAAATACGGCACTCCCAATTCCTCTTCTTCCCGTATGCCATGTTCCCTCCACTAAATTCACTGTTGAATGTTATCAACGCGAATTAATCAAAACATCCACAAACCATACGTCATAAATATTGCTTCTCATAATGCCGCCGAGATACGCATCGCCGTAACCGCCGGAGTATAATTCAAAAGAACTGCAGAAACCATTCTTCAACGCAGAGACGTATTCTTGAAACGCTATCGGCCGCCGTATCGCAGGAAACTTCTAACATCTTGTCCAAATTGTCCGTACGTGTATCATTTGTGAATCTTATCTCATGCCAGAGAAGTAACAATGGCGAGTATTCCAAGTGTTACTGTAGCGAAGATCGGAGCTCTTGCGGAAAGATTTTCAGAAACTTAAAATCAACGCGACGTTGGTTTATAAATGACATCTAATTACTACATTTTTGAAAGATTGTAAGGGGTAATAAATGTTCGTTGATTGATAAATAATTAATTGCTGTTAATTAAATAAACATGCGACGTATTTGCATAAGAATACCAGTAAATAACATACCAAAACAAAGAAATCCACTACACTCCCTCCACCTCGTTCATGACATCCGGAAATTAATCAATCAGTGGCTTTTTATGGACCAAATGGAATATTCGTTCACTCAGTAATCACCGGAAACAAACAGAACATTTTTTTACTGTACTGAATTGCACAACCAAATTTAGATAACTCACCGGGGGGCAACGATGCCCCCAGGTTAGTCACAAAGTGTCTTCTCGCCTGGGCCCCCCTCTTGTTATTTCCACCTTTGGCCTAGTTTCCTAGATTATTAAACAAAAACAATAGTTTTCAACAACTACTAACTATTCTACCAAGCAGCCGCATCGGCAAGCGATAGCGCATGCATGTGAGTTTCTGACCATCACAGGGTCTCCTCAGAAGTGCCCATTCTGAGATCAAAATCGAGGCTCATACACTGGGATGCGTCAAGGGGTTATCCTTAACCCCAGGCACACCAGTTGTCGATTTGCGTATCGGACATTAACTGGACCGACGGTATACCAAATACCATCGGTTCCCCCGTTGCTGGCAGGGCACCCAGATACCAGAATCATACAATAATCTCATAAACTGTCCCAGTTTGGTAGCAACATAAAAACCTGACGTCAGGACTTTCTACAGCAAAAATGCTACCCTTTGAATCTCTCAAAGAGACAACAATCAAAATACATTTCAGTACTCACGACTTTAGTACTTTTAATCCGGTAATACTCCAATTGTCCATTAACTCTGGTCCAGCCACAAAACAAAGGAAACAATCATCGCTAAGAATTAACCAACTAACACATTCCAGCATTCCACTCATACTAATGTCGCGCTGCTCAGAAAAGGGTCTCACCCAGAGGTTCCTTTTTTGTAAACAAAACATAACTCATCTGAACTGGCGGTTCATTCTCGACTAAATAAAACACAAAGTCAAAATAATCTTATAATCGAACTTTTAATCTTTATGGGTATAAATCAATAACGAAAATAAAATAAAATGGATATTAATAAAAGTAAATCTACTTATTAGAATAAAATTAAATAGGGAAAAAGAATGTCGCCTTTCAAGATCATCTGTCATAGAAGGTAAATATCCAGCCGAAACAAACTCATCTGCGATCATGTTCAGTTAACTGAGGCATTGCGATTGCAAATAACAAAGTGAATTAAAATTGTAAAGATATTTGTAGATACATAGTTAATACTTACTTGTCAATAGATGTCTCCATAAATAATCTACAAATCTAGTTGGATTAAAATGTCATTAATAAAAACTACCCATCATTTGAATGTTATAACAATTATTAATTATTTAATAATAATGCATTTACTTGAAAAACCTAACCAGTGATGTAATAAACTACATACGAAAATGTCCCGTGTGTGAACAAACAGCTAGAAAAAATCAAAAAGGAAATACCAGAGCATCCATATCAAATTGTAGCTTCTGATTTGTTCACTTTTAATGGGAAAAATTATCTACTGCTGGTGGATAGCTTTTCAGGATGGTATGATTTCAAAAAATTAAAACAAACAGCCTCAGCAGAGGTCATTCTTCATCTGAAAAATTGGTTTGCCCTTTTTGGGATTCCAACAATAATGGAAACAGATAATGGCCCACAATATACCAGCTCTGAATTTTCAAAATTTGTGGTTCTGTGGCAGATTGAACATAAAACTTCCAGCCCTGGCTATCCACAATCCAATGGCTTGGCGGAACGGTATGTCCAAACTGCTAAGTTATTATTGAAGAGGTGTTCAAAAGACAATTCTGATATATACTTAGGACTATTGAACCAAAGAAATACTCCAAGAGAAAATAACTTAAAATCTCCTAACGAAAGACTTATGAACGGAAAAACTAAAACTTTATTACCAATAAGTTGCCAGCAGTTAAAGTACTGTCAACCTTCTGAAACAAGCGAGAACATTAAACACGCAAGATAAAAACAGAAATATTACTCAGATATAGGGACAAAGCATAGAACAGACTTGCAAGAAGTACTAGTTAGTTAGTTACTAAAGTAATATTCAGGTTTCACCTAGAAATTGGAGAAGTGGGACTATTTTGAAAAAACTGACTCCTCCAAGATCATATATGGTTAAAGCTGATGGACAGGAACTTTGACGAAATTCTTTTATGGTGAGAGCAACTGAAGCTCACATTCAACCCCCCATAGCGATTCAGCATTTTCCATCTACGATTGATGGTGATGAAACTACAATGATAGATAACCCATCAGATATTCACTCAGACATCAAGACAACTCCATCAAAAGAAGGCTCAAGAACACTAGTTGCTGAAAATCCAGACCACACACAGACTACTACAACTACAAGATCAGGAAGATGTGTCAGAAAATCAATAAAATTGGACCTATAGCAATTCATCGCTTACAGATCTGGCAAATTCTTGAATTTATGTTTATTAGAATGTTCATATTATTCTGTTATTGTATTTGAAGTACGAAAAAGGGAGATGTAAAGATATTTATGGAGACATAGCTAATACTTACTTGTCAATAGATGTCTCCATAAATAATCTTACAAGTCTAGTTGGATTAAAATGTCATTAATAAAAACTACACATCATTTGAATGTTATAACGATTATTAATTATTTAATAATAATGTTACAAAAATTATCACCAGTCACGAGGAAAATGGACACAACTGGAGTTTTTGTTCTTGCTTAGCGATAAATAATATGGTTTATAAGTTTTTTGCAAGACCCAATTTTGTTATCACACTTTTCTCAACTCAGAAGCAATAAATTGTACAAGTGTGATACGTTTTTGAAATAAGGACGTCCCTTTACCACCCCCTTCTCATTTAAAAAAATGCAGCTTGCTCCCATATCTCGAAAAGGAGAGCTGACACTGAATTAAAAAAATTCCAGAAATTCATTTTTATTACCCATAGGCCCATACATAATTTCAGAAAAATCGGTCGAACAGAACCTGAAATATCCATACTTTGTAGCGACCCTGTACATTTCACCGCACAGTAATATACCCATAGTTCTCATGAATTGTTTTGGCCAGTTCTTATCTGTCATAAATACAGGAAGACTGAAACGAAGTACGTCCCCGTATCACTTTATTAGAATTAATACGTTTAAAATGCACAAGGTCCGATCGACCAACGTAGTGCAGCCACCGTTTTGGATCTCTCCAATCTCCAATGATGCCTTGATTTTTGTGTTATAGGGCATATGTCTGCATCGAAACCAATGTGCTTACCAATCAACAAAATCGTGTGAATAGGCTATGAGCTAACCCGGAGAACTTTATCGGTCTACGAGCAACAATAAATTGGAATCGGAGCCTCTCTTGATATTGAGGCAACTTTTGATAGCATCTCCTTTGATTCAATTAAAAGAACTGTAGAAAGGCACTGACTGACCCTTTCTTTGACAAAGTTAATTAACTCCGTGTTAAGAAACATTGTCGTCATTACTGTGGAGCCTTATCATCTCTTAAAAAGACCTAAAGCAGGGAGGTGTTTACACACAGATATATGTGAACGATACTACCATCCTGGTCTGCAAATTTGGTACACTAGGCTGTAAAAACCGTACAAAGATTTTGTACAAGGAAAGGACTACAAAAATATCAGTGATAGTTTTCACCAGAAGAAGAAACTTCAAGAGCTGAAGAATAATATGCACAGTTCAGCTTCCAACTGAAAGATATGTTTGTGCAGTTTTGCAGTTCGTGTTTGACTTGTAACAAAGCAAAAATAGTTCGCGTGCTGCCCAGGCAAGTGTACCATCTCGGCTAGCAAGAATCATTAACCAATGTAGAACTAAGAAAGCGTGAGAATACAATTTGCTCGTGCATTTCATGTTAATCTCCCGGCTCAATAATTGCTCTGTTCTTCAAAAATTTAATCTCTCCGTGCCGCTGAAATTATACAGTAGATAAGAAGATACATTACTTTTTAGAGGGCTAATTACAGGGAACTTCCTTAATAACAATGGAATTAAATGTATTGTTAATAAGTAGAATGGCAGGTCAGATCAATAAGACAAACATTTGTTATATTTGTTTCGCCAGTAATAAAATAGAAAGAATCCAAAACTGTGAGAATGACACATAAGGGGAAGCATACTTATTGCAATAGTTTTATATGGTAGTTACACTTATAACATAAGTTTTAATCTACGAAGAGAAAAAAGATAGTGAGGGGCAAGTTCTTTTTTGCACGATCAAGCTTATTTTGTTCACTTATCATGTTCGTTTCTACGACTAAAATCAGGTTGTACAAGGGGTTCACCTCTAAGTCCTGTACTGGCCAATTTGTTTATGGGAAATTTTGAAGAGGTATCGGTCAACAGTTTTCAGTTTAAGCCAAAATGTTAATATAGGTATGTGATGATACTTTTGTTATTTAGCCCCACGGTATAGAAGAGTTAGCTAGGTTTCTAAATCATTTATTTGATCAGTCAAATGACACAAAATTCACTATAAAGTTAGAAAGCAATGGTAATTTGCATTTCTTGGATGTCCAAATTTACAGAATAAACACTGAACAGTTTAGGACATAAGGTTTACAAAAACCCAACACACACAGACAGATATTTACATGCCATATCTTACCACCCTTCCACTCAAAAGAAGAGTCTTATGAGGACGTTATTTGTTAGAGCGCAAAGGATCTCAGACGAAAGTTCTTTACAAAAAGAAAGTCTTTAATCAGCCCTAGTGAGAGACGGTTATAGCAATAAGAATATTTGTTCAGTTTTTAATAAAAGTGTTCATCAAAATCAAGTAAAATCTCAGCCAGGACAAAATAAATTAAAGTTGAGTTTGCCTTATATACAAGGCCTTTCCGAAAAATTAAAGAAGATGCTTAGAAAACATAATATTTTAGTTGTTGATAGTACATATCATAACAATAAAGTACATTTACAGTGTGAAGTTGTCTACAAAATTCCTTCTTCTTGCGGCAAATATTACATAGGTCAAATTAAAAGAAAAGTAGTGCACACATGCGTGCTACTAGGCTGCAACAGATAAATAAATCTTCCGTAGCTTAACACTCATATTTGACTAAACACATTATTGAGAAAAATATTATCACAAACGTCTAATAAAAGAAGCTATAGAAATTTGTAGAAATACTAATAATTTTAATAGGGATTGTGGAAATTAAGAGTTAGGTGACATATGGAAGGCTATTTTAATATTTTTTAATTCTTGACAACTAATACTAAGTCACAAAATACAGTGAAAAAGTTTCAGGTAAACAGTATCAAATCAACTTTGATGTTAAAAAGATTCTCATAAGTAAATTTTAAAATCCAGAGTCACGAGAAATAAGTTTAAAATAACAGAATTTTTCAAATTTTTGTAATGCCATACAATCCCACAATTAAGTATTTGGCCGTTTCTAATAATGTTATGCGCTTCCTGAACAAATTGTATTATGACATAAAACAGTTGACCTCTGAGGTACAGATATTCAAGTTTTGAACAAACTACCTATAAACCTTTCAATGTCTCGCTAATGCTCGCTGCACTATAAATTCCAACAATTTCTATAAAGAAACCCAAACAGGTGCAAAAGCTTTGACAACGGTATTTTGGCATGTTCTTTAAACGTTACTTCATAGTCGAAAGTAAGAATTATGTTCAACATACTTAATGCAGTATGATTAAGTTGGAACGGACTCTTTCCTTGAAAACGAACATCCATGCTCAACCGTACTTCAAAAATGAAACTCTAAACGAACAATACCAAATAGTTTAACATCATTATGTATTGTAGAGTCACCTCTCGAGTGGATTTCCTAGCAACAATAGGCGTTTCATTGTTACCTAGTAATCGGAATTAATCCCTCGTGATTAAGACTGCTTTTCGTTTCTACAACAGCCGCAAGGAAAGCTGGACTAAATAAAAAAAGGATCGCGGCTTATTTCGGATCAGTGCCTTCTTTGATTCGACACTTGTCTAAAAGCCATATTCAAATATCCTGTTACGAGAACACCTAGGGCATAGACCGCTTAGGTTTAAACACATTCCTTTGTTCAGTGAGATTTGCATACAGACTTATCAAAAATCGTATCTGACAAATTATTTTCCGCGCATCACTGAACGGATCTAGAACACTTTTTACCAATGTGTTTTAAAAACAACTTGGTAGCAACGCACTAGAAACAGGATATGGTCACCTAATTATGCGTTAAGGCTATCATATTTCTTGAAAAGCTTACGGGTACTCGCATGGAAAGATAGACCAAAACCAGAAAAAAGGAAATCATTTTAGAATTTGTATTTAATTCGCAGATATTTGAGGTAATACCCAGAGAAAGTTTATAATAGAGCATCAAAGATTGTGACAATAACTAGTGTTGCTGCTAAGACGAGAATTTTCTCGGCCTCGTCTCGAAAGAGAAACAAGTCTTTAGATATAGGTTTTGTTTCGGATAGTATATCGATTTGCTTTGTGCTATAGTAATAATAAGCCACACTTTTTTAGATAGTGATATGAAAGGTATAATTAAGCAGTATGTTTGTAGGCTATGTCGTGGAGTTGGGAAAATAAACTAATTTTTTAGGAATCAGTGGTCAACAATTTAATTGAAAGGCCTCGGAAGCTTCCATCTTCAAGTCATAAATGATGTGTGAGAGGTCTGCTAAACCACTCTTAGAAATTAAACTATACTTTCCTTCTTGTTTGTTGCATGAAGTTGTTTAGTAGTTAATTAGCACTTACACATTTGGTGCACACCTCGAACACATCACAATTATGTGGTTTTTACATCCTAATTAATGTTGCATGTTTATAAATAAGGTTATATCATTTTGTTGAACACATTCGTATTTTGTCACAACTATGACGATGGCTTGATGCCAAACAGGGACAGTTATTGCATTGTCATTAATGATATTACAAGTGTTAGGTTGGTACTATGCGTGACTACATTTTAAAATTCTGCGGGATAATAATTCAGGAGGTGACTATAGATTTTCTATTGAAGGTGTATTGCTCTGTCAGTAATTTTGGTGTTCTGAAAGACAAAAGAGTAATTATATTGTTCTTCATGCTTGTTGAGAACAGCACAATCCTTATAATTTATATCATATACTACGTGTGTAAATATAGATGAGATATTCGAGATCTAAAATTGATTTTTACGTTCATAACGACAATAAATAAATTGGCGCTAACAGGTCGTTTACTTATAGCAAGTAACAACTTGAAAAACACACAGCTTCTAAAGTGAGAGGATAATAAATTCTGTCATTGCCTACTAACATAGTTCTCAGCAGATGAAAGCATGATAAATGCTTTTAACATGCATACTTTGATGACAGAATTTACAAGAAGGCTGCAATTTATAAACACTCTTAACGCAATTTTAAAACGTTGCTGGAATAACGTCGTCAAGTACAATATTTAATAAACCCTGGAATACTACTTGCTCATATCACGCAATCTAAAATTACACGCATACCTCCAGCAAACTATGGAGTTGTCGTTTCTGGTTTCATTAAAATTTATGTTCGTTCTGCCGCTTTCTGACAACTGAATCTCATCTAGCTGTAAGATTATACTAACTGGCGTAAAAAATCACGAGGAAAGATTTTGTCTATCACTTCTCTGCAACTGGTAACGATTTGTAAACACGAGAACACATTTAGTTTTATGATAGATACAAGTTTGAAAAGTAACTGTTACAACAATAATTATGAAAACAGTAAAAGTAAAAGGTAATGAATTAATTATAGAGGATTTTAATAAACTCTTTATTCCTCAAGAAAGAGATATTCAACAAAACGGCCCCATATTCCCTAACAATGCAAGATGCAAAATATGTGGACCTAGTGGATGTGGAAAAAGCAATTTAATAATCTGCTTGTTTGTACATAAGAATGGGGTAAGGTATAAAAACGTTTACATTTATTCAAAACAATATTTCAACCAAAATTATGAATTCTTAAGAAAAATTTTTGAAGGACTGAATAATACAATAAATTACGTTGATGAAATCATTAATACCGAAAATGTTCTTCCCTACCCTGTTTACATCTTTGATGATATATCCTTCACTAAAGGTTTAGAGAAAATTAGAGATTAGAGACTTGCATTTTACGATCATGTTCGTCCCGATATAACTTTTGAACAATATTTTGAACTATGTAATGAATGTTGGAAGGATAAATATAGTCCCGATGATTCTAAGAATTGAATATCACGTTTGTTTAAACGTTTTATAGTTGTTGTTGATAATGCTGTTTTTAATGGCGTTGTTACTGCTGCTGCAGTTGATGTTATTATTTTACTAGATCTTTTTAAAGCAGGAAATCTGTTTTTATACTAATTCTGAATTTTTAAATACATTACCCCCATGTTAATCCATTTTCTTCAGTTCTAGTCTAATAAACTTGCAGTATACCAAACGAATCTGAAGATTCAAGGAAAAATCGTAATTTATTTTTTGAATATTCTCTGATACCTTTTCAAAACTGTATAAACTACCCTTCTATACTATTTATTTAGTGATTATGCTTGTCTTTCCAATCACAGCACTTTCACCCTTAATCGCCCTGAATTGAAACCAAATTAAAATCATATGTTGGATTGGGTGTTAGATTCGGAACATCATCAAAATGTTTTTACTAAACGATTCGAACACTTACGTTGTAGCCAATAGAATTAAACTGTTCAAGCAGTTTTTTTTACATTTACCGCTATTCTAAATAATACTATGAATAAATGATACCTTGAATAGACGATTCTGTGAACAGGCAATACTTTAGCGTGAGCATACCAAAGGCAAAAGGCGAAAATATATAAAATATAAAGGGTTAAGGCCAAAAATATACAGGTCTATTTACTGATACATATAAAATATTTGTCTGAATATCACACAATCTATGAATTCCGCACATTACCAACTATCAGCAGTTAGCTATATTGCAGCGGTCCATAATAAAATGGCAGTTTTTATAAATAGTACGTAAGGTTGCGAGTATTAGAATGTTAATAACACCATGCTATCTAGTGGAAGATATTATCCACTCGTCTCTATGGGGAATTAATCTGAACGGTAACCCACTTTGCTATGGGTGTATAAAACCTCGACAGAGGTCTCCAACGACGTTTTCCTTATTATTATGCTTGAGAACTGCACTCCTTCACTCTGTTGGTTTTTAAACGCCCATAGCCATAGTACTATCGTCCAGATTAGCCACATAGCTCGCATACACATCGCCCACCTTGATATATATAAGGAAAGCCCGATCTATGCCGTGTTGTCTGCGTTGAGACTATAGCTGTGCTGAAGAGGCTTTATATGCCGAAACAGCTGTCCACAGATTGTTTTGACGCTGGCGACATGACATGGACGTAATTTTTATATCATGAAGTATGCATAAGAACTGCACTCTTTGCACAAATAGTCGTGGGGACCTCTGTCGGCTTTTAGACGCCCATAGCAAAGTGGGCTACCGTTCAGATTAGTTCCCCACAGAGACGAGTGGATAATACCGTTAAATTGCCACTAGATAGCAGGGTGTTATCTACATTCTGATTCTCGCATACACATCGCCTGCCTTAGCGTATATAAGAGAAGCCAGATCTAGGCCGCGTTGCCTGCGTTAAGACTATAGCTGTGCTGGAGAAGCTATATAAGCCGAAACAACTGTTCACGGATTCCTTTGGCGCAGGCGACATGGCATAGATGTAATTTTGTTATAGGTACCTAGGGTTTCTCCGCAAGCTACAGATAACTCTTCTCCTTGAAATTCAACCAGCATCTTGAAATGTGTAGTTCGAGCCAGCTGTTTGGATGTTCTCTTTTGTTAAGCATATCAGAATAGTACAGAAGGGTGCGGACTTAAGAAATGAACACTTGTACGGTATGGAAACAGCCGGAGTGGACTACTTGGTACGAAGGAGCCCCTCCCAAAACAAAATTTGGACGAACAAATTTTGGTATGATTCCTCACTTGAAGCCAAAAAGCTACATGGAACTTAGTTTTTTTGTGATAGCTTGTCTCGCCACATCAGTAAAAAATATGAAGATTAGCTCAGAAATACAATATTCGATTTTGTTCCCTGCTTTCCAGCGCCCCTCGGTATAGCCTTCTACGGGCAGTTAAAAAAAATTGGAAAAAGTTCTCAATAGAGCATTTTAGTACACGTGGTCTCGTCTCTTTAAAAATGACGTCGGAGGTTGCGATTTTATTTATTGTTAAATATTAACATGTTTATTTACCTGCTAGGCATATTAGTTTGTAAGGCCTCTCATTATTTAAACTCGTTTACAAGTATGTGTGTATGGATCCCTCACTATCGGTATTCAAAGTCAAATACAGTCAAATAAACAATAAAATAAATCTATTGATATAATAATGTACTTCACTAAACCAAAAAAAAAACTCGAACAAACTCATATAAACAATGAAGCTTCTATTGCTTTAGGAATACTAACATTCTATGCGCCTTGTTTGCCCTTCCGAAGCCATCTTAAAAGTATCCGTGGCGTAATCCTATAAACCTTTATGACTGGAAGTCGACTGTCAAAAGGAAATCATCTCATGACCAAAAACGGATTTCCAGGGTTACTGGCTCAACTATACCTTTATTTATCCGCAAAATACTTTTTGAAGTTTGTGGTATTTGTTCAATAAACGTGAGAAGGGCCATAAAGGGATTATAAGATCATCAATCTGCAGATAATCTCTATTCAGTAAATATTTCAATCACTGTATCAGATCTCAGAGCGTTACAAGGGGTAGATGAGTTAACTATAAAAACAAAAAAAAACTAATGTCGCTGCAGGAAGACGCATTTATGTGGGTGACAAGAGAATGCTCACGCAATAAACCACATTAAGAGGAAGAAAGGTAAGCTCATCAGAAGATAAAAGTGTGGAAGAGTTTAGGAAACGAAAGTGACGTTGGAAACGACAAACATGTAAAATCCGAGACGAAAAACGAATAAAAGAAATAAAACGGCAGCTGAATTGACTAAAAGTCGATTCTATTTTCTGAAACTTCAAGGTTAAAATTATAAGGTTTTTATTGTACAGTACAGTAAATAAAGTATTTTTTCATTATATTTGCAACTTTTGAACTCATTATAATAAGTACATTTTGGGTAGTACATACCTGCACAAACGAAAAGAACCTCTTTTTTACTACGACATTGCAGTTCATAAAATATTAGTATTACATAAAAAAATTTAAAGTTTTATTTCATTTTTGCATATACGTAAGGTGACCAACCGTCCGGATTTAGCCCGGACAGGTTTGTATTTTTGTCTATGAGTCCGTATATAATATGGCATCCGGATTTGTCCGGATTTTCAAAATTTTGTTTGGATTTGTCCGGTTTTTTTAGGGTTTGGCTAAAAAGTGTGCAAAATATATGCACAACATAGTTGTCAGTCTTCTCATGCTTCCAGCTTCATGCAGTCAGGCGTTGTTAACTTCATAGTTTCATCTGTCACATTACTGTCAGCCACAGACATCTATGTATATGTATATGGCTAATTGTTAGGGCATGCGCGAGAAAATGTTGTAACGACCCGTAAGTCGCCATATTGCTCGTTCATAGGGAAGCGAGTCTGCGCAGTAACTCCCTGGTTTGACAAAGTGAATGGTGAGAGAATCGGTGAGATGTGCGGCAGGTCCTGTTGTTTGTTGTGACGTCATGACGTTTCCGTGTTGTAATCTTTACTGCGCATGCGTCTGACCCTATATGTCCGAGGATCATTTATCACAAAATCTTATTAGTATTATATTAAACTTCTAGGTATTGTCATATATTGAATTTATTCTAAATTCATTTAATCAAATCGTTACACATTCTAGAACAAAACGTTTACTAATTATGTCAGCATATTTGTGTCATTGCACTTCCCGCTAGCACCGAGTATAATGCTATAATAGCGAAGCATTATGACGTATTAGCAAGTTGAGTATAAATACGCGGATAAATCAATCGTGAATAACTAGGACCCGGGAAATAACTTAGAGTACTGCACAATGTAAAACGATTGTCCCTCTGGCAGGAGCTAGCCCTCCTAGCACAATGTAAGTAACAAGGTAAAGTCTTAATTGTCATTTTAATATATTACTGTGTGCTACAATTATTAATGTCTGTTTTATGTTACTTGGTTTACAGATTCGTATGTTAATAAATATTTGTTTAGAATCTAAGTCGTATCTCTCCTGCCTTCGCCCCTAGTTCTCTGTTTCAGGTTTCCTCAGGTAATCACTAGCACAACGGCGCACAACCCAAGTCCGAGGGTTGTGACATGTGGTGGAGGCGCCCTTTCGATCCAGATGTACCCAATGTGACAAACGGTGGTGGTCTACAACAAAATGAAAATTAACCTTTTAATCAACATTAAACCTATCCATTATTCCTTATTACTTAAGAGTATGGGAAGACGGTCAGCAAAGGGGTTCAAGGCTTTCAGCTCCTACTAAAGCTAAGAGGTCCGCCAGATAAGTCTGCGTAAACCCTCATAGCCTCAGACTGTTGGTTGTAGGCAGGCAGATCTAGCTAGTATAGCTAAAAGGTCAGCCAGATAAGTCTCCGTAAACCCTCATAGTCTCAGACTGTTGGTTGTAGGCAGGCAGATCTAGCTTGCGTGAGCCAAGCCGAGGTCCTCCTAAACAGATCGAACCTCATATTTCTATTTATTCCCTATTTATCTAAAATAAAAAGAACAGGCAGTCATTACCAATGGGCATTTATACGAGGAAGTTCTGCAACCCATGCCGAGGGTTGTGACAGTATTTAGTTCTGTGGTGTTAGCGCACAATTGCGTAGCCGGCATAACCTAATGCCTGACCATTCCTCTTTACTTTATCCTATATTACAAATAGCACCATGGAGGCGTCCGGATTTTCTGGTTTGGAAAGTTGGTCACCTTACATATACGTGAAAAATACAATTATGTGTGTTCCATTGTTGGTGGCTGGCTACTTTAGTAGTTGAAGATAAGTTTTTGGTTGCCGAAGTAGTGGTTATAAGCAAATTTGACGTTTGGTCATCAAAACTAGTTATTGTTTCAGTACATTGAAATACTTTTCGTCCTAATTTAACTTTATATTGATGGAGTTTTCAGTGTTGTTCTGCTAGTACAATTGATTCCATCCTTCATGTGGTTTTATTTCTGTAAAATTAACTCCAGTGTCCCCAGAGAAATATGGAAGAAGACCTTTTAATTGAATGGCCCATATACAATTTAGGGTCCGTAAATTAAGAAATGCTGCATTGGCCGTGATAAATGCTCATATAGCCCCACTTCACGCTATGTATTATAATATAGATATACCCAATAAATAATTTAATAATCTCATTCTTCATTAAATGGACCGAATTTCTTCCGTTCCCGTACAGGATCTAGCAGGTACAACATGAGCTGAAGTGACCAAGAGCCAGCTTCAAGTAGTCTTGTTCGGCGTCTTATTTCGGAGAAACACGCATTTAATCATACATACACCGCCTTTAGCTGGTATACCCTCTGCGTTAACCGCCACCAGACATGTGAATAACGTGTAACCTCGTCCCACAGTGGGGCGGGGGTTCTAATTACGCGGGTCAAGTACTGCGTGGTCTATCACGCCCCTTAAGCTTGTGAGAACTCTTCGAAAACTGACGGCATTCGTCATGGTTGCCAGGTTTTTTCGAATAAGCGCAGCAATTGGACTTTGAAAGGAAACGTAAATTGCAAAATTGTTAACTAAATGTGTTTGTACACGTGTAAAATAAGTTTAAACATTCTTCTATTATGTCCAACGACCATAAAACATAACGTTACTACTTATACATTTATCTTTCAATTTTGTTTTCAATGAAGTCAAATATTTGTTGCTAACATGTATAGCTATGCTCAAGTAGTAGGTACATTTAAAGCTAAATTAACAAACATCATAATTATTACCGGAATTTAGAACTTATAGCTCAAGGTCTGAAGACGTATTATTGAGTGTTGCAGAAAGAAGACAAACTGGTAAATCTCGCAACATTGGCGCATGTCACAGTCTGTGAATCCCCTCAGGACAATAGAGCGTGTTATTTGCGCTGGTGCCACACCGCATTATTTCTCGTTAAGATTGTGTAATTCACTTTCAATCATAAATGCATAGAAGTAAGACAAATTGCTCTAAACAGGACCGGCAGATGGTATGAAAAAAGAGGCTTATCGGTGAATCCGGCAAACATGGAATTTTAGTTTTCACAAATAAACGCAAACAGGGATTAATTCGATGGCCCTCTTTGCAAAACGTAACAATGAAGCCGGTACCGACGGTGAGGTATGTAGGTGTAACCCTGAATTCCAAAAACTACCTTGGACGGATGATGTTAACGAAATCAGTCTAAAGGCGTGTGCAACACTGGATATGCAGACGATATGCAGTTGGTGACTTCGACCACAGGTCGCGTACTGGCTGTACACAACTGTGGTGACACCTCTTATCACATACGCCGCCCTGGTACGGTGGTGTTCCACTGCGAAACGCAGTATCAAGACAGTGTTAGGACAAATTCATCGACTGGGCTGTCTTATGATGATAACCGGTGGTATGAGAACGACACCCTCTGCATCAATGGAGATGCTTCTGGGACTGGAATCTCTACACGTGAGGGTAGATTATGAAGCCCGGAAAGCGGTCTTTAGATTGTTAGGGTTAGGTAACTGGAAATCTGGGGGAGGAGGGCACCGTATGGCGCTCTCTGTACCAAACGGAGATCAAGCTATTCTCTCAATGATAAGAGGAATAGTGTATTCCAAGCGGAAATTTATGCAATGCTGGCATGTGCTCATGAGAACCACAGTAGAGTGTATTCCCGACTGCATATCTACATTTGCTGCGATAGCAAGGCAGCACCCTGTGTTAGGGTGCGCTCTTGCCTACTGGTGGATTGCTGTAACACATTAATAAAGTTGGCCCAATACACGCAGGCGTTGAACGCAATGAAAAAGCCCATGGGTTAGCGAAAAGTGCGGCGTCAGCAACCTTCAATTGCTATCCCAGAAATGAGACAAGAAGGCTGAGCTCACAAAGTGGCTTGGTCGTCAGTTTTACTTGTATTGGGAAGACGCGCCGGAACTAAGACAATCTAAAAGGCTTTCATCCGTGGACCTACGCCTGCTCAAGAACGCAAATGGGTATAAGCCTGAGTCGTTCTCAATTGGTGGGTGTCCTTACGGGACACTGCTGGTTCAATAAACACCTATCTAATATGGATGTAGCCGAGCGTAACACCTGTAGGGTCTGCTCAGGAGAGGAGGAAACTCCTATTACATCTCTATTTCTAAAAAAAAACATACAGAACACTTAATTATTATAACCAATCACATCACGCATAACAGTGGGTCTAACAAGAAACACCATTAAATAAAAATTAAAACACAATTATCTGACAAAGTCGACAAAGTCGACAAAACTAGGGCACTCCTGTCTATTTAAAATGCGTAGGAGTATGCAAGAGAGGTTTAACGATAGTCGTTACGAAACACAATAATTTTGAAAATAGAGTAAGATGGTGCAAATTTTTAAGTTATGTATAGCACTCTTTTAATTGATACTGTTTGTCCGTGTACTAATGTGCAACGTTTTTAAAAGAAAAATTGCGTCATTAAATTTATTTTCTTATCTAAAATATTGAAATAGTGGTGAAATTCGTATCGTATGATATGATTGAAAATTACTTTTATGTTTTTAAGTCTATTATTTAAATATCTAGAAGTTTGTCCAACATAAAAAAATTCATAATTGTTACATTTTACCTTGTGCACAAAGATATATTTAATAAATCCCATTCCAAATCAGCGAGAAGTGAGCGATTTGAACATAGCAAAAAAGATCTTGCAAAATGTAGTACAAGGAGATAGCGAAACCACCAGCAGAGCTCCCACGTATCCTTATATTTGAGTTAGAGAATTAGACAGTTATCCACCTAAGAAAAATACAAAGCTATTGGCATTGGATGTTTTATTTACACTGTTTTTGGTCAAAACTAGTTGCACATAAATTATTAATTAGAATGGATATTGCTTTTTATAAGCTTTTATTTAATAATTTAATTGCCTGAAGATGTTGGCTTAATGGACCAGTCCAGTATAATAATGTGTAACCTAAACTGTATGTGAATAGTATATTCAAAGACAACTCAAACTCAAACTCAACTCTTTTTTTACTAGTTATTTATTTTGGTTAACACAACCACTTATTTAAATAACATCGTTGTAATGATTTCTGCAAAAACCTATTAAAACCTTTTAGGAATATTATTATTTTTTATTAAAAGATTCGTTATCTTCAGTGCTGAATAAACTTTAAATTGCTGAGGTGCTGCACTGAAATGTTTATAGATTTAATTTAAAAAAATTTATATATATTTTTAACAAATACGCTGTGTGGATATTGCATTAGATATTTATGTAGATATGATTTTTACATCTGTCTATAACAGCTACGTGCAAGCAACTGTATTTGCTGCGTATATTTTAAATTATTCTAAGATTGCACACATGTATAAGGTTACTTGTAATACAAATAGTATTAGAACAAATAAAGTTGCAAAAATATACTTTGAAGATGCATTTAAGTATAAAATTAAGCACCTACTGAAAAATATGTTACGCAAGTGTATATAAATGTATATAATTTAATAAATAATGAAGACATACGTAATAAGCTGACTAACTGCCATAAACTGACAGGGCCGTTAATGAAAAAAATAACCTTAAATGACATTAAAATGTAAAATCCATTTACTGTAAACCTAACAACAAACCTCAATTAATTTCCTGGAACATTAAAAACTAAATGAAAATAAAGCAGCACCTTTTTTTGCTTCTACTTTAACGTCAACTTAAAAAGTCTAAAATTATTAATGCCAATTTGGTCAAGTCAAATTTTGGGGCACTCTAGAAAAATTGAAACAATTTAAATAGTCGCTAATTTATCAAGATCGAGTTGTATTTGTTAGGATTACCGAATCGACTGAATCTTTCTGTGTTTGACATTTTTATTATTAAAATGTCATAATAGTGTAAGTACTTGATTTAAGGTATCTATTAAAATAAACGATTTGTAATAGGATATCAGCGTCTGATTGATTATTTTCGATCGTGTCAAAACTTAAATTTGACAGATGAAGGGAGTGATTTATAAATTTATTTTAAACGTATATTACCGCTCAGGTGTGGATGCGCATGTTACAAAAGAAGTTACCTACTACTTCTACAGCAAACAAAGACTTTTTACTATTTTCTATATTAACATTCACGACTAAAAATTGCCATAGTCAACAGTTTGCTATAAATCCATTTTTGTAGCAAACTTGCGTATCGGTTGTTCAAACGTCTTTCGACGTTGTCGGATGCCTAATTTCAATACCTGGCAGTGTTTATATTGTGCTTTTCTAAAGTTCCTTGCGCTCGTAGCCTTTGTTATTCATTCCTGCCATATATTTCTTAATCTTCCTCATTTGCTTCTACCTGGTGGTATCCACTTCTTTACTGACTATAGTATATCAGCTTTATTCTTTCAATTTCTGTTTTTCTGTCAGTGTTCCTTTATCTCCATTCGTCGTTTTATTCCTTTGTTAAGAGGTGTTCCTAAACATCTACGAAAGACGTCCATCTCCACAGTTTCCAATTTTCCTCTATTGTTATCCTCCACGTTTCGGCCCTGTATAAAAAACTACTTTTAATAACGGTATCGTATATGTTATATTTTCCTTGTTTTCCCATTTCTTGACATCAAGAGTTCCGTTTAGACAACTAGTTATCTTTCTTGTCTGTACCTATACATTTCCTTTGTGTTATAGAGGTAAGTCCGAGGTAAATAAGTAAATTTATTTCTAAATATAGTAATTGTGTTATTGCCTTCAAAACGAAGATTTGACGCATAAGCTCCTACAGTGAGATACTTTGTTTTTTGCATATTTACTTCAAAACTCCTTGAAAAGTATATTTCTAACCATGTACTCTGACATCCTTATCATTCGCCATGAGAATTTGCGGAAATTCAATGACGTGTGCTGGCAACATTGGTCGCCAATATATAAAAGCAAGAAATCTTTCCAATGATTATATGCGATTTATTGGGATATTGTCCGAAGATTGTGAGGGTTTATTGCCGTGTGGGCGTGTCAGGTTTGGCCACGGCAAGAATGATCTCGCATTGATATCGCCGTTCCGTTTACTCACACAGTAATGAGTTTAATGAATTCCTTCTGTCACACAGGTTACTCGTAGGGCTGGAGATAATGAGGCAAGCGCCATTCTTTATTTTATAATTAAAGGGAGTTGTCAGCCAATCAATGTGCTGCTGGTAATTACTCGGGTTGATTCAATGACTGTTGAGGTGGAAATTGTTGATGATTAAACGGGAAGTGAGGTAAACAGCAAACTGTGCTGTATAACAATATTTCTGTAGGCCTGTCCCCACACATGGGACAATTTTTCGCTTAAATTGCGCAAAATTGTTTAAGAGTTTCGGTTAAACAGCAATATTTGTAACAAAAGTTGTCTAAATGCCTGTAGTATGCATGCCCTTATTTATTTATTGAAAATTTAACTGAAAATATGTATTTTTTAGGCTACGTTCCTTAACTTGGGACACTGCATTAAATCACTCTGTTGCATGGGCGTACCAAAGGGGGGCAAGGGGGCAGCTGCCCCCCCCTGGCCCTGGACTACCAACTCTGGGCCCTTCTCACCTTCCATACATTTAGCTGATTAATTAAGTACGTATTTACGAAATTGTTAATGAAGTAAAATTTATAAACAAGCGTACTTCACAATTTCCAAGCTTATTTTGGTCAGGAGTCATAATACGATTTCTACTTTTGTTCAGCTCTTCTAATATGTTTTCTTATAGGGATTGTTCAACTATGCATGATTCTGTCATGTGGAATACACAGAATCGGTAACATATTTGTACTTGGCGGTAACTCCAATCTTCTAGTTCCAAATTTCAAAATTAATACAAATAAACAAAAAAATTAAAAAATATCACTTATTTCGAGCAAAAATCTATCCGAACTTATAGTTACGAAAGTCTATTTAACGTAAGGTTTAGGAATATAGTAGTATTATAAGCACGAATTAAAACCTGRTGTGCTGTTAAAATACCAGTATACAAAAGGCTTTTTGAAAAACGGATTAAATATATTCCAGTTTATTTAAACGAGGCTTAATTTGGTTAAAATATTAAGTGCTGGGTTAATTTTTGGAAGCAGTGCACTGACTACGAAGGTTGGCTTAACTTAAAAAAAATAATAGCTAAATGAAAAATGTGATAATCAAATAAACCCAAAGGCTCAGTCTAAATAAAAGATGGTATAATCTGTACCGTGTTCATAACAAAGCATGTCTTGCAAAATTTTATGCACTATCTAATTCTGATTTTACACAGTACCTACTCATAACGTGTACAAAATCGTCGTCGAACATAGTGATGTGTTGCGGTGTCTGGATATTATCTAGCATTTACATAATCGACTCAAAAGCACTATTTTTGATTTATGCCCCGGTCATTATTTTAGCCAAAGAGCAAAAAAACTTGGATCTTCATAGAAGATGTTTTACGTCGCCTTGCAGAAAATCAACGAATAAAATAAATACTTCGTTAATTACTTAGGTATATAATCCGATAAAGGAACATTTTTATCAATATTGAATTATTCAGTAAGGGAAATTCCTGCTTTGTCCCCCTTTAGACCAAAAGCTTGGTATGCCCATGCTCTGTTGTGCCAATTTTAGCATTATTGCTTTTACTTGGGACAACTAATCGTTACAGAAAAATAATTATAAAAATATTTCTGAAAAAATTAATTAATCTTCCTTCCTTCTTCTTATATCTACCAATATATCTGTCTCAGATAGGCTTTTTTCTGGAACAGTAGCAACTTTTATTCATTTCCTTGTACTTAGAATTTCGGTTTGCCGTGTGGATTTAAGAAAATCCTTAAACTGTTGGTCCAAACATCAACACTTTCTGCACTTTTTCCTTTTTGAAGTAGAGTTTCAAGATAAATTCCACTGGCTGGAAAACCAGCTTTTAATTTTTTTTCTGAATTTAGTGCTGTAATTTCCAAAACTTGTTTTAATTTTCCAGGAAAAACGTCTTTGGGAATCGAGCCACGGTATTTGTTCTTATAATCTTGAAACAATTTTCCCCATGCTGTTTTCAGCGGACTAAAGCAAGCAAGTTCAAGTGGCTGGCACAGATGCGTACTATTTGAAGGTGATAGCAAAAATTTTATATATTTTCCATGCAAATTGATGTATGCAGGTGCATGCCAACTTGTCAGATTACAGGTCACTTCCTTTAGGAAGTAGTACCCGTCAAGGCCGCTAGGTGGCTTTGTCATCGTGTCGGTGTAGTGCTGGCAGATGGCATTGCTATCTTTTTTCCACTAACACCAAGCCTTTGGTATGCAGGCAAAATCAGTTCTGTGCCGCGCTGTCTGAACTACACCTAAACTGCACTGATGAGCTATGATGACAGTGAAATAGATCTATCTGTAGTTGGTTGCGGTGCAGACAGCATAGCCCAAACATTCGTTTTAATTTTCTATAACTAAATTTACCAACATAGACTGTGTTTCTTCTTTGGACAATTAKGAACTWAGGAAATAATCGACAAGCAATATTAGGTCCTGCAAACTTTAGCAAACTTCTGGCAATCTCCACGGGACTGGCATTCTGCATTCGATTCTCTCTTAAGGAATTCCATTTATCGAGAAACAAAATCGTACACGCTACTTGCAATGTAGTGTAACGTAGCAAAAACCCAAATCGAGGAGTATATCTAATTAATCCAATTACACGCAGATTTGCAATGAGTAAGCAGGCCATTAATTAAATGTCCAGCTGGAAGCGATAGTGCCAGTGAAACAGATCACGTCTTCATTCATGTTAATTGAAGCATGATATGCATGAATCTAATTAAATGTTAAATTCGTTTGTCGCTCCACTGAATCTAATTACTCACGTTGGGTTACAGCAGAACGAGGAAGCACTCAGCAGCGGGAATTTTTCAGCTTCAGTTTCAAAATAATCTGCAGACGGTTGCTAATAACTTGCAAAGGAATAGCAATTGGATGTTGCAATTTCTCGTCGATATTTTTAGTAGAAATCCGTAATTTTAATACGAGGGGGTCTTGACTGCTTCAAGTATAATAACATAATTCTCTTTCCATAACGATTACATTGTTATAGTCCGAGAGCAAGAGTTCAGTAATGGCTCTTATTTTAATATGCTATAGTTCTCAGGGCTGCTGACTGTTTTTCTCTTTAATTAGGCATATACAAAAAAATTCAGCCATTGCTAAACTCTTATACCGATTACATTATTGCGACATGTTGATTCGCCGCATTCAATAACTATGCGATCATACCACTTTCTCACATTTTTTAATAGTATAAACAAGTGGAATTTGACATTCTTCAAAGATGTTCCACTACCTGACTTACTGATCGATGTAAGAACTCCCTAAGTACTACAATATACTAAAATATGAGCCTTTACTAAACTTTTGCGGTTTTTAGTCACATGCTCGCGAACGTTACCCTACGTTACCTGGTCTACAGCAAAGCAAGAAGCTTTACTGACTGCACAATGGAGAAGGCGTGTAGTTCTTTTTTATCTAAGGGCGCCAAAGCAGACACCTAAACTGTTTTTCGTACTCTGCCTCTGGCGCAGATATTCTAAACTACAAATTAACTAACAGGATCAATAGATTTATTAACAATTTTAATTAAATTAAAGAACTTATAACACAATCTTGTAATCCATATTTTGTGCACAAATTATGTTTTCTTGTCTAGTGCCACTTTCCGCCTCTTTTACAGTACTTCCCCTTTTCTTCAATATACGAGGCATGTTTTTAGGTAAGTACCGTTTTGCGATTCCGCCGCCGCAGCGCTACGGTCGGCGATCCGCGCATGCGCGCTGGTTACCTACATCTCTTGTCTACGCACTGACGCTGACGCCATTACAGTTTGATTCTTCATTGTATACGTTGTTTACTGAGTGTTTAAGATGCCTCCGACAATCGTGAGTCCCGCCGATTGTGAAGTGCGGGCTGTTATACGATTTCTTAGTGCTAAAGGCGTAAAACCAATCGATGTTCATCGTGAGATCTATGAAGTTTACGGACAAAACATTATGAGTGATGGAATGGTAAGGAAATGGGTGAGAGCATTTAAAGATGGCCGCACAAATGTGCATGATGAAGAACGGAGTGGGCGTTCTTCGGTCGTTAATGAAGATTTGGTGCAGAAAGTGAACGAAAAGGTGAGAGAAAACAGACGCTTTACAATTTCATCATTGTGCGACTGGTTTACTCAATATTCTCGTAGTGTTTTGTATCGCATTGTGACCGAGAACTTGAATTACCGGAAATTGTGTTCACGTTGGGTTCCGAAAATGTTGACGGATTTGCACAAAACCCAACGTTTAGGCAGTGCATTGACTTTCCTTGAGCGGTACCACAATGAAGGTGAAGATTTTTTAGACCAAATTGTTACTGGTGACGAAACATGGGTGGCCTACGTCACACCAGAATCGAAACAACAATCCATGGAATGGCGACATTCATCATCATCCAAAAAAGTGAAGTTTAAGCAAACAATTTCTGCCCGGAAAATCATGTGCACAGTTTTTTGGGACAGAAAAGGAGTATTGCTAGTGGAGTTTCTGCCTCGCAATGAGACAATCAATGCAGCGTCTTATTGTAAGACATTGAACAATTTGCGTCGTGCAATCCAAAACAAAAGACGTGGCAAGTTGAGTAAGGGTATCGTTTTACTGCATGACAATGCCCGTCCACGTGTGGCTAATCGGACCAAAGATCTCATCAAATCTTTTAAATGGGAATCTCTAGATCATCCTCCATACAGCCCTGATCTGGCGCCCAGCGACTACCATTTGTCCCTGCACTTGAAGAAACACCTGGGTGGTCAGCGTCTTCAAGACGATAACGAAGTCGAAACATTTGTGATACAGTGGTTAACAAGTCAGGCGGCAGAATTTTATGAGGAGGGTATTCAAAAACTGGTGCCACGTTATGACAAGTGCCTCAATATTCACGGAAATTATGTAGAAAAGTAGATTAAGGTAGAGGCTTTCATGTAAGATAAAATTATAGCGATATCTTTGCACGTCTTTTTTTAATTCCAAAACGGTACTTACTTAAAAACATGCCTCGTATTTTCTATATATTGTTCCCAAGTTTGTGACGGCCTCCCTCTTCCTCTTTTTTCTACATTTCCAGCTTCCCATACTTTTCACTTTTTCATTCTCAGCATATGTCCGTACCATACCAGTTGTCTCCTTTCTATGAAGTCCATCACAGAGTCCACTTTCAACTCACTTCGGATTTGGTCGCTTCTTATCCTATCCATTCTTGTAACGCCTTTTACTCTTCGTAGGAATTTCATTTCTGCAGCCTGCAATTTACTTTTCAATTTTTTTGTCAGTACCCGTGCTTCTCACCCAAAAGTGAGTACTGGTCGGTATATGTAAGTACTAGAAAGTTATGATTTTAGTTTCTATTTAAGCCTCTTTCTTTAAGATGAACTGTTTATTTAAGGCATGATAAAGTTGGGCTGCGCTATGAATATACTCATTTATTTCAATTCCTATTTTTCTTGTATCTTCTATCGTTTCCCCCTAAGTACTTAAAATCTTTCACCTGCTCTGCGGGTTGACACTGATATTTACGTGTTTTGACGTTTTGCTATTATCATCACTTTAGTTTTATTTTAACACTTCACTATTCCCTTTATTAGGTCCTGTAGGTTTTTCTCAAAATTAGCCAAAAGCACCATGTCATCCGCATATATACAATTTCTTATGCCCACTTGTTTTAAGTTTCTATGTCTAATACACATTTTATTTGTTCTAGAATCACATGTTTTTATAATGTCATCCAGCACAACAGAAAACAAAAGAGGGCTCAACACACCTCCTTGTCTTAGTCCATTTCTAACTGTAAACCATTTTGACTCCATGTTTTACGCTCTTATGTAATTTCGCTTTTCTTCATAAATGCTTCTTATTGCTACAACATCTCCTTTGTGTACACCTCTTCTGGTTAAGCTCTTCCATTATCTCGTGGCGCTCTATCAAAGGCCTTTTTTAAATCTATAAATGCCATATATGATTCCTGTTGTTGCCTTTTGCATTTGTCTGTAACTTGTCATATCGTAAATATTATGGTCTTGCACACTATCCCTTTTTGCAAGCCACTGTGATTTGCATAGTTGAGGTTCAACAGTTTGTCTTACCCTTTTTTTCCAAAATGCGTTCATATATTTTTGATGCTACACATAAAAGGGTAATTCCTCTATAGTTATTACAATTTCCCATGTTCCCTTTTTTTTGTACTGGCACTATAGTAGCACATTTCCAGTTTTGAGGTATTTTCTCATATTTCCAGGCTTTTTTGGAAACATCGTGCAATAACATTAAACGCTGGCAGACCGTCGTGCCCTGGAGCTTTGCCGTTTTATTGCATCAACTGTCTCTTCTTCAGTTATTGTCATCCTCCTTTGCTCTAGTTGTTGTTCGTCAGATTTTTCTCCATCCTCTTCCACTTCTTCGCCTATATTCTGTTCGTCATTCACAGACAGTAGTTCCTGGAAATACTCCCGCCATCTGTCCATTATCTCAATTTCTGCTGCTAGTATATTTCCCTTTTTATTTTTCACGTCTTTTACTGTTTCTTGTTTTCCTTGCCTGTACTTTGTAGAGTAGTTTTTCATTTCCTTTTCTTTTATCTTCTATCCGTCTACCAAACTCTACCCTTTCTCTCTTTTGCTTCTAATACCAAGTTTTTGACTGTGATCCTTTGTTCTTTGTATTTTACGTACGCCCCCCCCCCCCTCAGGAACTAAATTATTTTAATAATGGAATAGCAGCTTTTTTACATTTAAGAGTACAAATTTGTTGCAAACTATTGGTTTGTTGTATAATAAACATTTTAGCAAATTAAACATTAAAATTAAAAATTAAAAGTCACACTTCTTCTGGTTTTTCTTGTTTGTGCTTAACGTTTTTCTTGTGTTTGGAGCTTTGTCCCCCCCCCCCAAGTTAATTTAAATGATTTTGTATGGCAGCTACCAAAAATAACTTAGCCGATGCTGCTACAACAATAACAGTTAACTATATATCCCTTAAGGAGTGGCATACCAACTAATATATGTTTATAAGGTATAAATGTTTTATTTAGTAGAGTCCTTTTAATAATTATTTTTGTAGGTTTAGGCTCTTAGTAATTATATTAAATCAAATAAGTTTTATGTTTATATGACGTTTCGATCTTTTTATTCAGATCTTTTTAAAATATACTGTTTACATATAATTGACAAATTAAATTTAATGTCATATATTTTAAAAAGATCTGAATAAAAAGATCGAAACGTCATATAAACATAAAACTTATTTGATTTAATATAATTACTAAGAGCCTAAACCTACAAAAATAAACAAAAATAATATATGTTTATTTTTTTGTGAAACTGGCAACCGTCAACCGCTCTATTTTTTATTGACTAATTGTTTCCATTTTTTATTAACAGCATTATTTGACAATTTTTTTCAACAAATCACCTAGCCTACCTTTTGTCTAGAAGCGTATACAGTATTCACAACCACAACAAGCCTACTCCCAAACTGTACTGACGAGCTGTAACAAAAGCGAAACGTTTCCGTCTGCTTTTAGGTTCGCTGCAGACAGCTTAACATAGATATATATTATTTTAATGTGCATACAGTAAGTATATAAAGTGTTTACGTAAGCTTTTTTCTTATTAGTCAGATCATCCATAACATCAAATATTGAAAATGCAATGGGTAATTGTTCATTTCCGCCTCTAACTGTAATTTACCAGAAGATCTATATTTGTGCTCATTAATGGTAATTAGTGTAAGTACTTTCAATAAAATGGGATGAAATAAGGAAGTACATCAAGCTTAATAAATAGATCGGCAATTATAAGCCATTTAACTTATTTTCCAATGGGAACTGCCATTTGCACACTACACTAACTACCTCCTTATGAAACTTGAGACAGCAAAAGTAGAACGATTAGTTTTCGATTGAAGATTTCCTTATTGCTCAATGCCTAAATAAAAAACACATTTAAATGGTATTTATTACACATCCCTTATATCAAAATGAGGATTACAATACAATACAAACCCCTTTAAATTTTCTTAAAGCAATTCTTGCCTTACCAATAAAACACGTTCTACACCTAAGGATTGCGTGACATATAGAAGTCGAATAATTAATAACATAATGTTTTCTTTTGTATTGAATAATATTCGTAAGCGACAGCACCTAAAAGGAATTCATACATTGCTTGCTGTGATAAAAAGATCCTATACACTTTTCATTGATGTATTTGACAACTGATTTAGTAGAAGCGTCGTTCATGAAATTAGAAATCAATTAATTGGTTCGTATAGTAAAATCTTTTTAATTAATGTTTAGTTCACATGGGAGTTGTTTTTGTTGCCATCAACCATCAAGACAAATCATTGAAGTTTGAGTCTTTAAAAAACAAATATGAAACTATTAATAAAGCATAAAATTTTAAGGATGTACTCTTTTTTATTTATTCTGATGAAAATCATTAATACAGTACACAGTTCTGTTAATTTTATGCGACTGCGGTCGGCTTTTATAAAAGCGTTGAAAGAGAAAAAAATCTTTTTATTCAACGATAAGAGATCTCGCATTTGCGCTCTATCGAGAATAGTACACTCCATCTGATTAGAAAAGAATACAGGAGCGTCATCATTTGCATGCGCGATTTACACGTCATAACCAGTGTCGCCTTCGTTAATAGGGGTCAGTTAATAGGTTGCAGTACAATACGCAGCACACAGCAAAATAGAAGGATATATTATGCAGACAAAACACTAATAATAAAGAAACCATGCTGTACGAACAGTAAATACTTTACCCTCTACTCCAAATAAAACGCGAGCGTTAAATTAGACGAATGCGAGCACGCCACTGAATGGTATCGTTACCTGGCAACGGTTGGTGTCGCGTGCTAAAAATGGTTTGTGCGCATGACGTCATTGATGATGCCCTGTGTTCTTCTCTATTCAGATAAAGTGTACATACATATATGTATTTATTCTGGATAGAGTATTGAAGAACACCGCAGAAAAACTCCAATCAGATCAGATCTTAAGCCAGTGTTCAACACCTTCATCAACACTATGGATAGTCGCAAAACCACCAGGCCATGCTGTATGGGGGCATCTGTTGACCATATGTTCAAATGTTTGGAGGGGGTCTCCATATTCACAAGAAGGGTTGATAAATGGATCCCATTTATTAAGAAAAAAGTTGCATTTCCCATGACCAGTGCGAGGGCGATTTAGAGTGACACAAAAGTTTCTCGGGAGGTCAGTTCCTGCTACCTTTTGCGAATTTTGGGAAAATGGCGACGTGGCCATTCAGATAACAAGTATAAGAAGCTCTGTACGCAAAATGGAACTTTTATCTAAAAAAAAAAACTATAGGCGCTAGATCCAGATTAAGTTTCAAAAATTTTATAATTTCCGCCTCTAATTGCACCCGATTACCTGTCATAAATTGTCTTTCACCCTATCCAAAGATGCAAATAAACTGTTTAACCTGAAAAAATCCCCCATTGGTTGAAGATGAGCATTTTATTGCATTCTACTCCATTTTTGTGATGTTTCACCAAGTATTCCTAGCTACTAAACTAAAGTATGAAAGGTATCGTCAAATTGCATAAGAATACAAATTTTGGATTTAATTTTACAATATAGAGGATATAATAAAAATTAGCGATCATGCAGTTACATCGTGCAGGTATTTTGTTCTAAGTCTATTTAAAAATGGTGGTAATATCTAAACAAATAAGACAATGACTTTTTTCAATAATATATAATAAATAAATTGCAGATATACCACAATTTATCTGAGAATGCGTGGAACGATTATTCCTGGTACCATACACTTTCTATAAAAATCTGATAGTCTACCGAGCATTTGATTTGTCCACATATTTTCATCTCGGGCAGTCTCTATGTGGAAATCGTTCTGCGAATAATTTATTAAAACGCAAAATGAATATAAATATAGATTTAGCACGTCGGCAATCTACGAATCTTTTTAATATATAATAATAATAATATATCTAGGTACTCCTTAATGAAMTGTCAGAAGATTTATTAAACGGGTAATACTTCGTGCTTTAACAAACATCTGATTTAACCGCTTTGCACACAGATAAAACTGTTTGTTTGGACTTATAAAATCAATTTGTTTGACTTACATTTCTTTAGGTCCAACAAATTTATCTTCAAACAAACAAATTTTATTTGTAAGAAGAATATCAGTTTGTTTGTAACTATATTACCATTTATTTGAGATCGAACAGAACTTGCGAGTTCAAGTAACCTAATATTTATTTGAGCGAATAAAATATTATTTTTCACGGTCACACAATTTATTCCAAGGAGTTAAAATTTCAAATATTTAAATTAAATGCTTTGAAGAATTATATCAACAAAAGTAAATGCTTGTTTCTAATAAATATATCTTTCGTTAAATCAGTGTTTCTTTTTGGTATTCAACTATTTAAATGTTCAACTCAAACACACATGTTGTTACAGCAAACAACATGTATTTAAACAGAATAAATGATGCTTTTTTTGGATACAAAGAAATAATTGTTTGAATTAGCGCATGCCGCTAGCAAAGTGGAAGTTTGGGGTTCCGCTTCTTTAGCCATGGTTGGACACTGGACATAATGTACATATAAAGGTAAATCGGGAAAAGCCGCCGTTATTTGTTTCTTATTATTATCATCAGTTTATTTCATTAAATTGTGAAACAAAAGAGGAAGATGGCCACAGATTTTAAAAGTAAGCATGAAGCCTAAATAAAGTATTTGCTTAATATGATGAGAAAAATAAGGCATTCAAACAAGCTCATGATCGTTAACGCAAGCTCTGTTACAAAATGACCATCTGTGATTCGTAAGGATGTTAATTACGGCGTTGTTTCTCTACATCTTGAAGTAGGTATATGTTAGTAAAGTCTGCTCAATGAAGTGCCCTATTTGTACCAAACTACTATTACAAGTAATGCGTTATTTATTCAGTATATTTGTAATACTAAAATGGAACACATTTACCACGCTATAGAAACCAGTAGATTGTCCTTTATATTAAAATAAATATCATACTTTCCGTCTGCGTTATATTCGTACATATAAGTAGCAAAATTTACCGTGTCAATGGACTTGTCTAGGTTAGGCTGATTTAAATCAGATGTTTTTTACTAAACCAATTACAGTTTTGCGGAAATGAATTGAGTGACATATTGCATTTTTAATTGCAAGAAACAACTTTTATGCGCTCTATAAAAAACAGGAAGCCACAGGAATACACTTGCATAAAATACATATAGACATATCGAAGTGGGTTAATCAAAATTTATATCTTTAACTTAAAAACAATTTATTTATATGTTTAAAGCGCTTGTTTGAATGCAATATTTATACATTTTAATTAAAAAATATATATTTCATTAAAATTCACATGCAGTTTGCTGCAATAACAGAGATAATGAACTGAGCATATGAATTCTTTCAATTAAACAATTGTTTGATTCCAGGAAATAGTTGTTTCATTGGACTAAATCAGTGATATCTTTACTGCAAAGAAATATTTATTTGGTATGCAGAGAATCACTTACCTCTTCTCTTATTACAAATAAATATTTGTTTCAGTCAAATTTAATCATATGTTTATTCCAAACATCTTCATGGTTTAGTGAAACAAATACTTTGTTCTACAAAGAAAATGATTATTCTTGATTCAATAATTTCAAAAGTTAATTTAAAGCTTTGTATACATTATGTTGAATAAATGTTATTTTAGCCGCTTCAAGAATTTTGAGGGTTTGAAACAAACAAATCATTTACTTAGCCATATACAAACAAATAATTTGTTTGCCGTAAATATATTTTTTTCTTCCAAATAAATTGTTCTTTCTGTGCAATCAAATCTTTGTATTCTCAACAAAAAGTTCAGCTCCAGGAATTCGTTGAACCCAGGTGAACGATTTGGTTGCCACACACCTCACACATTTCTATATTGCAAGAACTTTACCAAACGCTGCACTAATCCCGTTTTTAGCACCATCAGCGTTATTTTTGTTCTGCGTAGGCCGTTAGCTGCGAGCAAAATCTTTAAGAGTCACAAAGAAATTGATTTCCAATTTAGCGGTCGGACAGCATGAAATTAAGCCGGATACTTACTATAGATTACCAACGTGTTTTAGACCAATCGCCGGCAATTTCGCTTGTGTAATCGCCTATCGTACGCGTTGGGCTTCTTACCTTAATTAATTCAATTGGCCCAAACTGTTTTCTCGCGACTCGGCCGCGGTAATGATCCTGATGGGTTCTCTCAACTCCGGTGTTAAGCTCGAACGGCGTCACTTTATTTACGGCAAGTTAGGCAGAAAATAAAAGAATGATGGTTCAAGACACATTTTAGTGAGAGATCGTTTTCAAGTTTTTTAAACACAATTTACAGAAAAACGGTTCTTTTCATATTATACATGGTCATTCAGCACGAGCGGTCTATTGAAAGTTTGAATCATTTATAGAATCCCTGTAGAACTCAATTCTCTTTAATTTGCCCCCCCCCCTTCGGTACGCATACGAGTGTTCATCATCAGTACCGCTCAAAACGCTTCAAATGCCAATATTATTATGTATTTTATTATTATTTTATATGTATTCTTAATTAAACGAAACACTAGTTTGTTGTAATTAAGTTGACTAGATAATTGTTTAAATAACAATAACTTGCTTGGGCATACGTCAATTACAGCCAGAAGACCTGAGTAAGCAGGCTAAGTGTTCTGTCAAAAGCACTCTGGCGCACTTTGGATTTTATTATCTTTATTCTCTATAAACGGCCAATTTTATATGCCATCCTTGTTCTTTGACCAAACGTATTAGGTCAATCCCAAAGGTCGCTGCACCGCAAGAAATTAAGGATTATAGACCAGTTAGCTTGCTGCCCTGCTTATCTAAGGTTTTTGAAAAAATTTTAGATGATCAAATACGTGAATACCTGGATGGGCATAATATATTGCCTGTTACGCAGTCTGGATTTCGTCCAAATTTTAGCTGCACTACAGCGCTATTAAAGGTTACAGATGACATTCTACGTGCCCATGATAATCGTCATTGCGCCGTGTTGGTGCTTTTAGATTATAATAAAGCGTGTGATACAATCAATTACTCTGTTCTAGAGGCTATTCTTCGGTATATTGGTTTCGATCGTTGCGCAGTTGGGCTTTTGTCGTCATTTGTAACCGAGAGGTTTGCTGTGGTAAATTAGATACTTCTTCATCAAATAAAGCGCCTTTGACTTGTGGTGTACCTCAGGGATCTATCCTTGATTCCATTTTTTTCGATTTACGTCAGTAATCTATTGAGTACTGTTCGTAGTGTTCAGTATCACATGTACGCTGATGATACGCAAATCTACTACAGCTTTCCTCCTGAGTGCGATTTAGCGGTGAAGAATATAAATGATGACTTGGAGAGGATTGCGGGGGCGTCCAGATCGCATGCATTAAAAATAAAACCGGGCAAATCTGCTGCTATTCTGTTTGGTGGTCGAAATGTAGTAGGTGCGGTTTCAGGGAAGCTTGCGCTGCACATTGACGGCTGTGCCATACCTTTAGTGGAAAATGCTAAGAGTCTGGGGTTGGCGTTGGATAATACTTTCCGTTACAGAAAACATATAAACAGTTATTTTCGCATAGAACATACTTGGATGTACGCGTTAAGAAATTGTTAAGTGACACAATGGTGTTGTCGCACTTCAATTATTGCAGTGAGGTATTTTTTTCATGTCTTGATGTAGCCACTATGGCAAAGATACAGAGAATACAGAATGTGTGCCTCGGGTTAGTTTATGGGATCGGGAGACCTCAACATATGTCGCATAAGCTAGTGGATGGATTTTTGCGAAGAGTGTCTTGCTTGTATCATAAGGTAGTTTACCTTCGGACTCCACCCTACCTTTATAATAAAATAACTTTTCGTAGTGACGTTCATAACATTAACGTCAGGTTCAGGGATAAGCTGAGTCCCCCATTTCATAACTCATCGTTGTTTGAGAGATCGTTTTCAGTGCAGATTTGTAAAGTTTACAATTCTCTTCCTAACAACTTAAAAACTCTTGAACCTGACAAATTTAAAAGATATCTGCGGGAGTTTTTTAATAATTAATTTTGGTGCCGTGGGGGGTGTCTCTGGCATCTATTTATCTGATAAATAATTGTTTTGGGTAATTGTTCTGGGAATTGGGGTACAAATTCGCTCTTGATCAATGTAATTATTAATTTTCTATGCTTATTATGTAGTCATATTCAACTAGATTATTCTGATTATTATTTCGAGGTGGTTGAATGGAAGAGCAGGGGACACAGCTTTGTGTCCATCTGAGCTTCGCCCTTTGTTTTCTTTTTTTGTATAGTAAAAGCAATAAAGGATATATTATTATTATTATTTAATTGCAGGTCAATTTGATTGTCCTATATATGTATTCTGAACTAGGTACATTGATCTAAAGAAGCAAGTAACAGGTGATAATTGATTACAGTACATACCTTTTTTTGGAGAAAAATCAACTTGTATATGAAACATGCTGTTCTAATTTGATAACATGTGAAAATAGGCTTCTTAAGAATGTACTTAATATAGTCGTGGAAGGAAAACATAATGCTTTGTCTTTTATGTTCCAAAGAAAACTGTTATAAAAAGGAAATCGACACACGAAGAAGCTAGCAAAACAGAGAAATTAGAAACAAAATGGTCTCCATTCAGGTTTATCGCGTACCTACTTAATACACTTTAACCATAATATACTCGTCTTGAATTTTCTACTCAAAATCTACGCCAAAATGCTTTATCTACATTTTCTACACGTGTAACGTAGAAAATTATAATTTACGCGTAAACGCCCATCCTTGGTTGTGCAGTTCAAAGGAAATTTAAAAAGTGTCCGAAGCGGTATTACTGGCATATTTCGATCATAAAATTAATAAAGTTAAACCTTCGACATTATGGTCAGTATATTCAATGCTAAAATGTAGATACACTGAATGCTAAAAAGAATCGTCTTGTTACTTTTTTATATAATAGTTACTGTTTTGTTATTAAAATGTTATATTATGTAAAATGAATATTAATAAAATCATAAATAAGTTTCGAAAGAATGATAAATTATATTAACATTTGTTTTATGTTCTAAAGCAACAAATACTCTGGCATTCTAAAATACAAAAGTATTTCGCAGCTAGGTGACACTTGCGTATGATCTGACAATAAAAAGAAGCACATACAAAATTCAAGAGGCGGTCAGATAAAGAATAGGATAGAAATTAAAGACAAAGAAAAAGCATAGGTATATAAATTTGAATTTTTACTTATTTAGGGAAACAATTATGTAGAAAACCTACTATAAAAAGAGAAATACAATAACACATGTATCTACACTTGAAAAATTCTTCGTAAAAAAGAATCGTCCAGTGATCTAGAGCTAAAAATGTACAAAGCAGAAAAATATATAGTGGTAGAAAACACATAATGCCAGACGTAAAAGAGACTACAATAACTTTTCACATAGGTGAAAGGACAATAGCTGCAGTGCCTTGGGAGCATTATGAAAATGAGGGAAGGAGGAATGTCAAAAAAGCGTTAAAGTGAGAGACTAGGTTTTGAATAACAGGCAAAAGACTAAGATACGCTGGAAACAAAAAGTGCAGTGTATAAATGTTTGGGCATGGCAATAAATTAAGCCCTTGAGCCTATTAGATGTACACTACTAAACTATAATACATAGCAGAGTGCTTGCAAGAATGTAGTAAGTGGGGTAACACAAACCTTAAGAATTAATCCGTAATAAATGTAACACACTTATATTATTGTTTCAAATAAACGACCTGTAAAGCAATGTAATGCAATAACCCGCATCACTTGGTTTTATTCCGCTGATAATACTGTAATGAGAACGAAAGTAACGAGCATGCATTTCAAAAAATGTACATTACACATTATCATTGTATCATACACACACTTGCGTATATTGTGCACAGAATAACCAATTACGTAGGACATGCGAACGTCAAATACTAGTAGTAACAACAATTAGCTAAAAATTGATGATCAAGTCGGAAGCCTGAACGCCATAAAGAATTTCCTGCCTGATACACACAGTAAGTTACTGCATTTGTTTTACTGCATCCTTAAACGTTTTTGATATGATTACATGCTTATATCGATTTACCTGCTCGAAAAAATATTTAACCGTAAATTTTAGATTGTAACATCCTAACACTAGAAATGTAGATGCCTTTAAAAAGATTTAAACTCTATAGATTATTGTCAAAATATTAGTCCTAACCAATAGTTTTTCTTCATCAAAATAGATTTGTTCCGTACTAAAATAGTTGCAGGACCTACGCCTATTTATATAATAAGTTCAAAAATGTATACGCGACGTGAAAGTAATATAACAATTAAGAAGCTATATGTACCACCTCACATTTATTTTTTTTGTGTGCTCTAAGCGATCTTAAATTTCGCCAAATCGAATGTTAAATAACGAATTTAGCAAAACTTAAACTATGATGAGCTCAAAAAACGCTTAAAAAGGTAAATGAAACTTGTGAAACAGTACTTAATTTAAAAAAATGGAGCACATAACCTTATCCGTGTTGTAACTGTTCAGAGCATATTGAAAGTTTATATTAAATATTCCTATGTCACGTCCTCCTACTGTATGATTATTATTATGTGTGTCATTCTGAATAACACGAAAGAAAAATGTAAAAATCTTACACTTTGTAAATTGCTGCCATCTACACCGGTAGACTGGACAAAACCTCTATCGCGCTCTTTCTAAAGAGAGCCATTTTTGTAACGTGACAAATGGTAAGACCACGTTTCGAGGTAGAGTTTGTTTGATCTTCCCTGGGAGTTTGTTAGCGATACCAATACTGGAAAATAAAAAAATTCGTTTCAAAGTGGCTCTTTTACGCAACGCAAAATGCGTTTCGTAATGGTTTCGTTAAGAAAGCAAAATAGAAAAAATATATTTGGTTACTATAGCAACTCTTACATTTAATGAGTTCAAATTTTTGCTGTATTATTGTGTACTTCCATTAAAAATTGTTTTGCCCAGAATGAAATTCTCCCATTAAATTAATATTACTATTAATAATATTAGCTATATAGCTATTAATTGCTTTATTAAGATGACTTGAACGGTCAGCAAGCCAAGACTTTTGCGATCTATGTTCGAGAGCATATCGAACATAGCGTACATTTCTCCAAGTTCACTTCTGGGTAAAAATAAAAGCCTTTTTCAAAAAACAAAATGTCTACGAGTGCGTGATTTTATCAAGCAACCTTTTATAATGGCCAACGATAGGCACATACTATATTTGATTTATGCAATATACCCAAATTGTTTTAAATAGGAACTGTTTATAAGCTTGTAGCACATCCTCATTGAATATAAAGATTTGTCTTCCATAAAACTAATTCAGGCAGGTAATACAGAATAATGAATACTATAACTGCATAAAAACAATTTATGTCGATTTGTTTATCAGATTTCACTGATGTAAGATGAATATATAATTAATTCTCACTCTAGTTTATTAATTACAATGATAATTTAATCCCATTTAATAACAGGTTCATTTGTTCCACGTGGATGCAATAAACAATTATCAGTGGCGTAGGCATAATTAAATGCTGTCAAGCGTAATCTTTTTCTGGCACCTTTATGAAGTAATCATTAGAGTCATTTGATCATTGTGTGGCCTTTTATTTGTGTGTTTCGTTTCACGTTTTATCACTTCTTACGCACGGCTTTTTGTTTGTTTATTGCTTCTATGTCCTGTTTTCTTAGAAAGTTTTTTTATACTTCTTATAAACTTCATATTATGATAATTCATCTTTTTTGTACTAGCAATGATTTCTAATGCGTATAGTTTATTTTTTGTTTCTCTTAGCTCATTAGGTAGAGTTGTATATTAAGTTTGTCATTCATTTTTCTGCATTAAGGTTTATTTTTCGTCTTTTGATTGGAAAAGCGTTGTTAAACAGTACAATTAAAGTGTCATGTCAATCTTTGTCTAGATTTTCCATAAAAATATCATGGTTTCTTCATTCATTTATCTTCTCTAAATATTTACGCCATATGATCAGGCATATGCAGGTTGACTGTGTCGACAATGCGGTCATTCTCATTAATCTTAGCCCTAAAACGGTTTTTAGGACTAAGATTAGTGACTAAGTTGCCTATATATTATTACACCAACCGCATTATCTGATTTTACCCCTTAAAATTTTAAAATAGTAATTATTAGCTTTAGAACTACTAAGACTCCTAACAATTGGAAAAAACCTATCATGTTATACCCAAAGCTAACAAAATTCTCTTATAAAAGAGCTGTGGGCGATAAAATAAAAGAAACAGCAATTCATAAGTATGTATAATGAACTATGAGCAATTCATGTAAACAGTATATAAGATCAGTATCTTAACTAAATAGGTACTGTACGCCCACACACACATCTACAAAATTAATAACTATAGTAACGACATATTAATATGCAAGGACTAAATAACTTAACACTCGATATTTATATACGTACATACATCTATATAGATGCTGAACCCACTCTTGCAAGAGGACAAATCCTAGGCCAATAATTACAAACTTGTACAGCCGTCGTTCCAAGATTTTCACAAATAAATTAAATTGTATAAAAAAAAATAATATTGCAGCTACTAAATGTACGCGGTAAACTTTCAATTGTCTGAAGTGCACGACCAACAAGAATATATGCTGATAAAGTGAGAAAAACGCCGGCATTTATACTCAAAGAAAGTGAAATCGGGCGATCGATATTGGTAAGATTATTGTATAATCAGAAAAGAGAGAACTGGTTATCACAATAAAAGAAAATGTTCTCACTAAGGGGCACTTAGCCGGAGTTCGTCCAATGGGGCTGCAGCTACCAGGGCGACTATAAGTAACCTTTACCAATGATGCTTCTCCAGGGTCACATCTCTTGTCAACATCTGGTTAGAACCGGGAGATCAGCGGTTATTTTTGAACTACCACGCCAAGTGGAAGAATGCAGCACTGGCATAAACCAAGCAGCATAAGATAATCCAGCTTAAAATGTGACGTAAAACGTCTAGAATGTACAAACCGTTTAACAAGCAACTCACCTCCAAGTACAATTCCCTAATACATAGAAACGTTTGTACCAATGTTTTGCATCCAATCCTCGTACAACGAGAAAATCAAAGGTATAACCATACTACAACTATAAATAGCTTTTGATCGAATCGGGGCAGTGTTATCCGCAAATGAATGGATAATTATTAAACTAAGAATTGCACCCAATTTAAGGCGAACTACCTGATCGTTGCTACACATCCATAAAAGTGTTGTTTGCCGGTATGAAACCGTGCAGGAAAGATAAGCGACAGAGGAAAAACGCAACCAAAAATATATAAAAGCCTTTACCGTAGTCTTAACAACTATAAAGATCAACTACCTAACAAATAACAAAATAACAAGACTCGTCCTTTTAGACGTCCTTCCAGTAAAAAGAAAAGAAAAGAAAATGGATGCTCTACAGTTACGAGAACTCAACGAAACCGAAAAAGGAGAAGACAAAATAGATTGGATAGACCGTACTACATTAGTATACGCAGATCATATTTCATATATGTTACTAAGATACATTAAAATATTAATTGTCAAATATATATGTCCAAATAAATTAATTTTCACAATTACAATTTAAAATACAGTCCACTCTATTGTAACATAGATTTAAGGGAAAAAAGGATCCGCTTAGAACAATATTATACGCCTATGAACGCGATAAATGAATTTTATCATTTTTGTTAATAAAGTGTTCTAGTGTTGCATCATTGTTTTTATGTTGCGGTTGTTATTGTCGTCGCCGCTGCAGTGAAATAATTCCTTGTATCTAGCTAAGTGTATACAAGAAATCACACAATTGCAGTAAAGAAACCGCCTATGGAGCACACTGGCTCAAGAAATAGATACATATATGAAAGAACGTTGTCCAGCAATAACACAAAAGACAAAACATGTGGATGTTCGGAAGCAGCTTGGAAGAAACTGTTTAAGGTCTACGGCGTAAATACAACTCAAAAAAATTGGAACAAACAAAACCACCCCAGGTAGAGCTCCTGCAAGCGAACGGACAAACATAGATGAAATTCTTAGAGTGTAATTCACAATGTGTCCTAGTGCTATATACTTATGTTTATGTTACTATTATTATTGTTGCCGTCGCTATAGTGAAATAGTTCCGTGCATCTAGTTAAATGTATACAAGAAATTACACAATGGTGGCACAAAAAATCCTAAAAGACGGAAACCGGAAACAGTATTATTGTAGGTGTACATGTCCCAACCAGCAGAAGAACGAACGCAGTGCTTAGGCAAATAACTCAAGAAATAACAAAGAGATAATTTAAGGCAAAAATATCCTCCAACCAAATACATACCACGCGAGCGGCAACAGGAGAACTTGGATGGCAGAACGATTATAAAAGGAATAGAGATATAAGTAACCGATGAAATACTACACACATCTAAAAGAGAGGCAGATTACATATAAAGGAAGACGAAAATAGGAAGACCGTGCTTTACAGGGAAAACAACCACCGCAACACGGTTGGGGTACTGGTAGCTGATGAGTAACAAACACTAAGTCATGTTCATGGGATGTGAAGACATATAATAGTTAGATTTGCAAGTAAAAATCGTAGAAGGCTAGACTTTGTTTTGTGATCTTCTTTTGTATTAAAAATTCTTGTTTCAAAGTAACATGTTTTTTTCTGTTTCTTAAATAAAAATCATAAGTAGGCAGGTATTTTTGTTTGAACCTAATCATTACCCCTCCCAAACAAAACTACTAGATACGCCACTGAAAACAACTATAGAGAGAATAATTTAGAAGTCAGGGAAAAAACAAAGAATAACAGCTAGAAATGACAAAGAACAAGAAATTAATGAAGCGACTCTGAAGTGGACAATTATGTTAACAGCATCAAGAAAACATTCAAAGAATATGAATGTTACATATGTAACCTTCCCATTCAGTCCAAGTATTTCCTTAACATGCGCTAGGCAGTCGCACTACTAGCAATCAGCATGTAGCTGTCCATCCCAGCGTAGACGTCCGGCCCGTCGGTATATCCGGGAGTAGCAGAAATGCTGACCGTACGCTGGTTCAATCAATCAACATAGTCAGCGGCAAAGAATATACATAATTTAAAAGTGTCCTAATTTCAGTTTCATTGATAAATAGATTTAACCATATTAAGAAAAAGAACTGTGGACGCCACTGCACCAACAATTTGCATATCCCCTTCCACGGAATCGTCCTTCCACATTCAAATGCTCGTAAAATAATAACCGACTTTATTTTCCTGTCGAACCGATAAACCGAGGATAATCACCGTTGCCTGCGTTGCAAGTCCCCACATCCTCGTTCCTCCTCTACCAGAATTCGGCCAATTAATTAATTAATCCGCGCATACCTAATTGAATTACAACTCGGATTCAAATAATACCAACTTCCATGCCCTGCGAGTACGAAAGATGGACCTGGACGATGTTTTACCTGAGATAGGAGAGTTCGGACGATACCAGAAGCTGGTCCTATTGTTCATCCTGCTGCCAAGTGTCTTTCCCTGCGGGTTCCATGCCTACAACCAACTCTTCATGGCTGCTACTCCCACGCATAGATGTAGGACGCAACAAGAGCGAGATGCGATAGATTCGACAATAATTTTGAACACAAGGTAAGAAAATTAGAGCAGCCAAATTGTAAAAAGGGGTAAATTGTCACTTTCTAGCTTACCATTTACGCATAACGGAGATGGTATTAATATTATGCAATGCTATAGCACGGAAGATGAGAGGAATCACTCTCGATCAATGGAAGTAACGGGACCTTGTAAATATGGATGGATATATGACCGTAGCATATATAAAGAAACCATAGTGACTGAGGTATGAGTTTTATTTCTTTCAATTAGCATAAGCTTTGATGCTTTTTGATATATTATTGTCTATCTTCCCCCATTTTGATGGGCGAAAGTCTTTTTTAAGTAATCATACTACCAAAACTGGTCCATCAGATCTTAAAACGCTTAATCCTCTTTCTTCCATCATTTATGTTTTCGTAACAGTGTTTTTAAGTGAAATATGGATTATTATTATGGACTTATTGAATTACCTACTTCATCTCAAAAGGTACAACATTTAAATATAAAAGCGATAAAAACAAGCTTCCTCTTTACCAAAAAAAAAGTATGTTCAAGTTTCTTTAATAAATTGGAATAAAATTTGTTCGCTTTCAGAAACCATTCCATATAAAATAATAATAATAATAATCATGTGATCATACCGTCAGTAAAACCGTGAAAAATTAATTTAGCCATAGAAATCAATGCTAAACCAAAGGTCGCTTATACATTTTTTATATACTTTAGAATTTAAAGAATAGCATATGTGCTAGGTATAGACTGATGCTGACAATAAACAAAGAACTCATTTACTAAAAGCTTTAATTCTATCAATAGACTGAAACTGGCTACTATGTTTTTATGTGATCATCATATACTGGGTGTTTTTTAAGTCAGAGTCGTCAATAAGTGGGAAATTCCAAAAAATGGGGAATGAATCATGTTGGAATTTTGGGATTCACCCGTTTAAATTAAAAACACGACAGATAATAGAAAATTTCGTGTTTGCCACCTGGAAATCGATTAAACATCAGCTATTCCTAAATGCTGGTAGCGACGATTGGAAAATAATGAGTTTTGAACTGGATAAACAAATGTCTACAAATATTTTCACAAAGTGATGAAAAAGTTTAGGGTGTTTAATTTTTAACTATTGTTTAAGTGTATATTTGTCTTAAAGTAACGAAATAGAGATGTTTCGTATCTTTGGTGTTTTACTGTAGATACCCAGTAAATGGGTAGAGCTTAGAGGGATAAACAACCCTCAAAAATGGTAACAGGAGCGACGCATCTTATGATATACCATCTAAAAGCTTATTCACAAGAAGCTTGCTATTATAAATTGAAAAATTTATGCTCTCTTCAAAAAAGGTAGTTATTTGGAGCTACAATATAAAAAACATAAAAATTGTCCAATCTAGGGCACAAAAATTTAAAAACTATGACACCTAACATAAACCCTCACGATGAACATTGTCAAGCAGTTGCAGGTTGCAATTAGCATAAATTGGATTTATTTAAAACGTATGTAAGTTTGACTCAATTGCTACGCGTCAATAGTTTAACAGAACATTTTAGCTTCGACGGCCGAATAGGCTTTGCCACAAGTTATTTCAGTAACAAATTATCTTCATAAACAGTGCTGAAAGCACAGGAATGCCGTTTATTCTAACGGGGAGCGTGGTCCGCGAGAGTGCATATGACGTATGTTAGCCTCGACATATGGCTTTTAGGCGCGTTAAAACTTTAGATGGCTATAGTTTGAAAAATACGAATGCGAATGAAGTTCTGTTTACTGGAAGCTTATCAGAGGCTTTAAATACTATAAAATGATGTACAATTTGCATTAAATTAAGTTTTAGTGAAAAGCCTATTGTTCCACGCTTACCAATCAAATAATCAGGAAATCTGTTACTTTACCAATTTCGCTTTAACATCATATTAGTTTTCTGATTGTTATGTGATACAATGAAAATCCACAAGTATTCCAGACGACGAATTCAGGTTCTGAAGAACTTGCGTTTGATCTCCAAAAATATTAGGATTTGTGTCGCTCCATTGTGCTTATTCATAAGGCCACTAAAAAAGACGAGCATTCATCACTAAAGCAAATCCTCTTCATTAGATTTTGGTTTACTATAATCTTTTCGGTCATAATTTCGCAGAATTGAGTCTTCTGTCGAAGTCAACTTTCCTGGAGAGTTTTCATCTTATAGAGAGGAAATTTGTAGAGTTTGTAACTTTCCTTGCAGAAGAAAGTCCAGTGTCTATGAAAATGCTCATAATGCGCATAATACCTTAAGCTGACCCGTATCATCAACTATCCTATTTACTGGCCTTTTTTATTTAATACATATTTAATATCTTCGAATTTCCATACGACATCAAGAATATACCTAGCGTTCACATTGTTAATAGGGTGTCGTGTGTTACACATTACCCTTACGGTAGTTGAATAAACTATTTCACAGTGACTGTGACTAGAACGCTCTTATTTAACTAAGCATACGATTTCCAAGAAGGTAAAAAATATAAAAACGCAAAGCAGATAATTAGCCAATTCAGTATAAATCTTCTAATCGCAACTTTGTTACGGTAGTGCGAAAACTAAAGTATTTTTTATTTATATTTAAGTTCTGTCAAGGACAATTTTTGTTGTAGTTGCAAAAAGTTACACTTTGTTGAAAAAGGTCCACATCATTCAGTTTAATAAAAAAACTTGCTTCATTCTACTCATTGATCTACTACTATATACCCCGTCAGTGAGTGAAAAAAGCAAAAACTATTTACATTGTGAGACTGCTTTTGAAATAAGATTTCAAATGATGCTGCATAAGATGTGTTTTTCATTTAATTTTTTTTAGAAATAAAGGTAAGATAATATAGCGAGAGATAAGCGCTATCCAATAAGAACTTAAAATTCTGCATTCACTTAGTGTCTAGTCTGTAAAGAAAAGAAAAACTGAAACATGCAGTTCCGTTTTCTAAATTTCAGTTCTGTTTTCTGATCGTTGAATATAATTGACTTGGAAACGCTTACGGTCAAAAAAAAATGTTACATCAAGGCCCCTGAGAGAAACCAAAACAGACAGAGAAATAAGACAAATGTAGTTGGAATTTCAACTTATTGTCACTACATTACTAATTAACAGTGTAACATCACCTTCTGCAGCAAGACAAATTAAATGAAACAGTTATTATGCAAATGTCGCATGTTCATTTCTCATATGACCTTTTCTACACACCACCAAAAGGAAGGAATGTTTTGTTATCTACAAAAGCACCGAAGAATTTATTTAAGAAAATAAGTAATAAGTATGCATATACAGGATGTTTCACGAATGATAATGACCCTGACGAAATTAAAAATGCAACCCAAAATACATTTGCAAAGGTAACATCGATAATTGTTCATCGTTTTAAAAAATATCAAACGTAGAGAGCTGTATAAATTTAAGTAAATTCGGTATTTTAAAACAAATTTTATTTTTGAAAAATGTTTATTCCATAACATTAATGTAATAAATGCTCAAAATGTCGCCCTCCGCTGTTTTCACAAGCTTGAATTCGTGCCCAAAACGATCTTTTAACATGCATTAACATTTCTGGAGAGATGGATCTACATACATCACGTATTTTATTTTCTAAATGTTCTACACTTTCAATTCAATTCAAATTCAAAGAAGAAGTAAGGTCCGGGCTTCTCGGTGGCCAAGGATTAATTGAACCTCTTCCTATCCATCGGTTAGGCAAAACCAAATCAACATGATTTCGCACTATTCTATGATAATGCGCAGGTGCCCCATCTTGTTGGAATCATTTGTAAATCACTTGTAAATTTACATTTTGGAGAAGTACCGGTAAAATGTTTCTTAAAAAAATTAGATAAATATTGCTGTTTAATCTATCGCGAAGAAAATAAGGCCCAACAATTTGATTCCCCAATATTCTGCACCAGGCATTCGTCGAGTAGATAGTTTGGATATGTCCATCTCGAATCCAACGTGGATTTTCTTGCTTGCTTCATCTGAGAAGCAAATGTTGTCATAAAATCTCACATTCAAATTTTGGTGTTCCCGAAAAAAGTTACAAAAAGCCAGTCTTTTAGGATAATCTGTCTCCTTTAAGGCCTGAACCAATTGCAAGTGATACGGATGAAATTGATTGCCTTTAATTATTCAGTGTACTGAAGACAGACTAATACCGGTTGCTCTTGAGACTACCCCTTGACTAATATGTGGATTTTTGTCAATCATTTCCAATACTCTAATTTCATTGTCAGAGCCTGTTGCTTTACCTTGATTTTTTTCAGTGGTGGCCAGTTTGTCCTTAAAGTTAATTCAAGTCTCTTAAAAGTTGTATCGGCAGGAGCTCTTCTATTTGGAAAACATTGGCTGAATAAACGAGCAGCAGCGGMTTTTTCTTGAATTTTTCTTGCATTCGCCATAAATCAAAATCATATCTGTTTTTTCATCATTTGAATACATTTTGACTTTTAATAAATACAGTGACAGGAACCATAGCGCATAGCCGTCATGGATTCCCAATTTATTTTTAAAATAATACCATTATGTAAAATAACCACATTGGCTATGAGAATGTATTTTGGGTTGCATTTTTAATTTCGTCAGGGTCATTATCATTCGTGAAACATTCTGTATTCAATAAATGAGAAGCTCTTTAGTACATAATTCCCACTAAAATTATTAGAAATTTCCCATTCTTTTGTAGTGGAATTTAGTATGCGAAAAGGACCTGTTACCCACCGTAGCACTTGTACTCCTGGGGGTCGGAGGCTTAATCGGCAGCTACTTGTTCGGTTATATTCAAGACAGAGCAGGCAGAAAACCAGCATTTTTTATATATCTTATCATCGAGACCGTTTTCGGAATTGCCACAGCATTTGCTCCGAACTTCTGGACATGGGCCCTATTCCGCGTTGGTGTAGGGTTTACTGTGCCGGCCATCCTCGCAACACCGTACGTGCTTGGTAAGTTAAAATCCATCAGAACTTAACATTTTCGTCACTTTGAAACATTTTTGTTTTTTACACTATTTGAACTTTGGCTTAACTATTTTTAGTTATATCTACATATTGTTACGCTATTTCTAATAAACATGTCTTAAGTCTAATTAAAAAGATGTCAGAGTGCTCGAAGATGATCTACATATACTACATCTGTAAACTTCTATGGTAAATAACCATTAATGCCCAATGCCCTTCTTATTTGCTTAGATATTAGGTAGTGAAAATTAAGGTGGTGCAGATAAAGTAGAAGAGAAGCTGTGAAGAAACTGGAAAACAAAATAGTTTTTCATAAATCTAAAAGCGGCAAGTGTATCCCCAAATGCGACTAAAATCAATCTTTGTGGATCTGTGCATGGGAATTCATGAAAGTTTACCGGTGGACAACCACTCTTTATACAGTTACAGGGTGAGTCACTAAACGAAAATCGGTTTATAATGAAAGTTATACACAATTAAGTGCTTTATAAGAAAAAAATATTTTCAAGATGGCGAACTTCCAGTTACAACATAAATGGACAATAATTTCGAAATTTTAAAAATCAAAATAAATTGCTAATATCATATTTAGTCTAAATAGCACCTTCCGGAGTTATTTCAGATTTGCTATAAAGTTTGACGGTTGCGTGTTTGGCGTCACATTTTTCGCATCATCGATTACAGCATTTTTTTTCTGCTGATATGAGTTACGTTTTTTGGAAACTTCCAATAAGTGTCGTGACTTATCTCAGAATACATATAATTGCTCAAGAATTTTTTAGGATTTTCCACTGGGTATTGCTCGTAAAAAGCAGTCGTTACGTATGTATTTTGGTTTTGGGTTCTTTTAACTTGGTAGCAGGGTTTAATACGTAACTTAAAACAAATAACAACTTAAACATTAAAAACAAAACGTCACATTTAAAGAAAAACGAGTAATGCCAATAAAATCAGATTAAGTGGTCCACATAAGCACCAACTTCACAGGCAAGGATTCAAGGAGTCAGTCTTTTACATTCAAAAGAGACAGTAACAAATCTAATAATTCATTTTTAAGCTTCTTTATTCAAACATTTTTCCATGAGAAGTTTTCCTGGCACTGGGGAGCAGGCTTAATTTTATGTCTGACTACCAATTTCAAGATTTTATTATCTGCTGTTTCACTACCTTTTACCTTGACACAAAAAGGTAAAAAGGCCTCAAAATACATTCTTAAGCATGCTTATTTAAAAAAGAAAGAGGAACCCCTGACTCCCATTTTGGGAAATAGGCAATCTATGACTACCAATTTTAAGACTCATTCTGAAGCATACTTATTAAAAAAATAATTTATTTTTTTTATAAGAATTGTTTGTTTGTATTTTTATGCCCTCCTTATTGTTAATATAAGTTACCATTCCCGTTGGGTTCGCCTCCCCCCCCCCCCAAAAAAAAAGCAGGTGTGTATCCTGGCCAGCCTCTAGTCAGTGCTCTTGTTTTCAAAATGAATGCAAACGTCAAAGTTTACACAAAATGTAAAATGACTTCGGAATGGTGTTACCTAAGCCATATGTAATAATAAATAGCTGTCATTCATTTACAGTGCGAAATTTAAAATAACAATGTTATGTTCGCTTCCGTTATAAATGGAAATCCGCCATTATCGAAAATACTTTCATCTTCGAAAGCAGTTCATTTAATTCAACTTTCATTCCATGTTTATCTAGGTTCAACTATAATTTCATTATAATTAGATCTATTTCCACTTAGTGAGTAGTAATCCAACGCTAAACTTTCAGTAATTCCTTTAGTTATCTACACAACACCATAGACCTATTTCCGCTTACTGACACCAAATATGACTAGTGACAATAATAAGAATATTAATAAAGCTTATTTAAAAAAGTAAACAGACCAATAGCCAGAATATACTAAAACCTTAAAAATCCAAGGTAAAATATTGTTTTGTTATAGTTATTAATAAGTAACTAAGGCGAGAATACGTTCTATCGAAAATAAGGTAGAAATATATAAATAAACATGAGATGTAAAACTATCTAAGCAAAAATAAATTGCTATTTAATCCAAAAGTAGAAATGTAAAGAATTTTTTGGACTAAACTACTGGTACCGTCTGGTATCTGTGAGGAAGAAATTTGCGGATACCTGCGTAGACGAGGGAGTCAGAACGCTTTTTGATAAACAAGGATAGCAGATACGCGCTGCATCGGAACAATGTTTCTAGTATAGAGACGGTTTAGCCCTAACTACCATATTTTAAGACCGAATGTATTAACATTAGACGTACATACATATAAAAATACATACACATATACATATACATATGTTCTGTACAATGTCACCTACAAGTAATGTTGAATATCGAAACTGTCCGAATCAGTCGAGTCAAAGTCTCTTTCAAACTGATTATTATACTGTCATATATAGGGTCCAGTAAAGGTTCTTTAGCAGCAAATAAAGTATTCAGCTCTTTTAGCATATTGACAGTATGATTCCCAATCTTGTGCAGCAAATGTATTGAAAAATTCGTCTCATAGCGATTAGACCTTGCCAAAATTGAAGTCATGTTTCTGTCTGCAGCATCATTGCAGCCTAAAACATATTAATGGGGTTCAAGTCGGGGTGATAGGATGGAAATCAGAGAACATCGTTGTCATTTAGCAACTTGTCGACGACGTATCTTTAGAAACGGGATTTATAGAGTTTAACCAACTCGTACAACTCGACCTATAACATACTCGGCGAAAATGAAACATTTCTCCTTCGCAACCATTCCGTCATGTCTTCCTTGCACACAAACAAGAGCAATTTTTGACTTCCACATTATGGTAATGCGCATTATCGATTACCAGCCCGCTTATTTGTAGCAAATTTGGTAACAATTTTTGCTCCACTAACTTTTTATAGTTTTGGAAGTTCATGTCCCTGTGGTAATCGCCAGTTTTACTTTGCGACTGCGTTTGGTATCCATTTACGTTCCCTGCGTTTAAAATAATTAGATTTTGGCCCTTAGACACAGACTGTCGCAAGAAATTGTTTGTACTATCGCTCCAGAATTTCAAATGAGTGTGGGATGAATTGAATGGATATATGTTTCGTTCGTGTAATATTATTGATCTATTTGCCTGATGATATCGCTTTATCCTACGTGGATAATTAAGACGCATCTGTTGAATATATGGTTTTGCCATAAACAGCTTGCGATTAGCATGTGTCTTTACCTATCAAAAACCCACTCATCATTCGTCTAATACTAATTTCAGAACCAGTATGATTTTTTCGTTCTTGAATTTTTGGTGGATTCTGTCTGGAGTCAAAAAAACTTCATTCACTGAAAGAAATGTTTTAATTTTTGCAACAAAAATAGATTTGCGGTGTAAACATTTGCAACCGTAACTAATTTTTTTGTAAATTGATCAAATTTCATCTTGTTCATATGTACAAGTACCTAAAATATGCATGCAACTGTAGCTAATATTATTTGGCACTTTGTAATTTGTTGTACAAGAAAATGTATTTGCTTCTAAAGCTGATTATTTGTTAACATGGGTTGATAAGCAAAAAAGGGTTTGCTAATTCAACAAAAATTTTAATAAATTGTGTCACGTGACGCGGTGGACGACCATGTTCACGCCACCCCTATATTCCCGCACTATTTATCGGTAGTAACGCGTTTTTGAACAAGTTAATAAATGCTAATGATGATTATGTGTACCAAGTGATAGAACGTGTTAAGCTGTGTTAAAATAGTTTCAAAAAGGATTTAGAAGATCTACTTAATAAATGGTGCTGTCAAGAATATATTGTAGTTGAAGAGAGCATTGCTACAAATGACGTTTTCAGAACTGGAATTAAAGAAAATTGTATATTTAATGGTATTCCTTATTTCCACATTGTTCGAAATTACTGTGCTGATGTGATGCGTGAGATGTTCTAAGAAGTTTGCCAATAAAACATGCTTCGTATTTTAAAATACCTTATTTTTGATGCCCGTTTAATAACTCTGGAAATACAGTATTTTTGTGAATAAATTATAGCTTTATTTGGTTCAGCAAATCAATTATTAAATTGGAGCAAATACTTAAGAAAACAAGAACTATTGCCTGAATCAACAAAGTCATTATTTTATTTGAATAAGTGCATTTGTTTAAGGTAAAAATTAAATTTGCAAAAGCAGCAAATTTGATGCAAAATAAGACAAATGCTGCGTGTATAAATATTTTGCCTAACGCCATTTTTACCTATAAAATTTGTTGTATTAAATAAAATTGTGTTGAGAAAACTAATACATTCCTTCAGTGTTGTTCGCCATCTTCAATTGCTTTCATTTCCTTAGTGACATACTGGAAACTCCTCGGACTGACGTTAGTCGCCAGGGCAGCACGCTCCTGGACTTTTTTAAGGTCTTTTAAGGGTTGATTCGACTCTGCTTCGAGCCGCATTATTTGCGGGTTTGGCAGCACAACTTATTTATTTTTGAGTTTGGAACTAAATTGCATGATAAAATTGAAACGCACACTGAATGTAGGCAGGTATATACTGTACCCACACTTTTAAAGGAATGGTTATATTTTTTCAAAATGTTGCTCGAAATGGCTTCTGACAGAAATGCCGTAATTTTAATCTGCACATTATGATTTAATGTTTGAAATTCTAAAAGCCACTAGATACAAGTAACTTTATTGTATGTGCTTAGGACAGCGATAAGTTAAAGGTGAACTACCTGATTACAACCCTTGCATTCTAAATATGTGTTTACTCCAAATCCTAGGTCCAAAATGAGCTCCGATAAGCAGTTTGCACAGATATCTGACGGTACCAGTACATATTTTGTTGCCATTTTCAGCTGTCGAACTGGTGGGTCCACGAGAAAGAACTTTGGTTACAATACTAATAAACATAGCCTACTCTGTTGCACTGGTTACCCTAGCACTAATAGCGTGGTGCATAAGGGACTGGAGAACCCTATCACTCGCAACTGCCCTCCCTTTTGTAACGTTCTTCGGTTATTGGTGGGTTTTCCCTGAGAGTCCGAGGTGGCTATTGGCACAAGGGAAATACGTAGAAGCTGAAAAAATCTTAACTCGAATGTCAAGGTAGGTAACACAAAAAAATCGTCATCCTCCAGTGACCCCTTCGTTATTAGGGTAAATGGAAAGAAAAAACCACAAGATATGTTTGCCAAACTAAAAAACATCCCCGTTCAGCCAGAGAACAACTATGGAGTAGCAGATCTCTTCAGAACCCCGAATTTGCGATGGAAGACTATCATAATCACGTTTATTTGGTTTACAAATACAAGCGTGTATGTGGGCTTGTCGTACTACGCCCCTTCATTAGGGGGAGATCAGTTTTTGAACTTCTTTTTGGCAGGAGCCGTGGAGTTCCCTACTTATTTGTTCTTGTGGCCGGCATTGGAAAAATTAGGAAGAAGATGGACTCTGTGTTCAAGCATGATTATAGGAGGAACGGCGTGCCTAGCAACGTTCTTAGTAAATGGTGAGAGAATGAAGGAATAAAGATGTTCGGGTATTTTCTGTTACTTTCACTACTCAACAAAAAAATTTTTGTTCTTTGTCCTAAAGTTTATTTTATGATTTTCCTATTTGTTATGTGCAAAAATGAAGAAAAAATACCTTTTTTTCGAATAAAGTTTGCTTTTGTGGTAGTTATAAAAATAATACTCATTTTCAAGTTTTTATAAGAATTTTAATTAATTTTATTACATTCAAAAATCCCGCGAGATAAAACTGGGTTTTTTGCATTCACACAGTACCTCCAGATGGCACTCGAGTGATAAGTTAGATGTTTTGTTACAAGTCTTCCTTACTAAAGTTTATTTTATGATTTTCTTGTTTGTTATATGCAAATATCAAGAAAAAATATCCTTTTCTTGAATAAAGTTTGCTTTTGTGATAGTTATAATAATACTCGTTTTCAAGTTTTTATAAGACTTTTAATTAATTTTATTACATTAAAAAATCCTGCGAGATAAAGGTGGGGTTTTTACATTCACACAGTGCCTCCAGATGGCACCTCAATTAATAAACAGTCAGATGTTTTGTACAGAGTTTCTAGAAATGATTAATGCATCCAGAGCGCTAATAGAAATTATCGATTAAATCAATTTACCGCCTCTCAGAAAAGTGACATAAACTTGTCATCTGTCGATTTTTTAATTATTTGATATATTTTAATACGAGAAAACGCTTGGCAATGTGTATTTTCAACATATTCTGTAGTGTTATGTGGTATAATTGACTTTAAGATCGCAGAAAGCTCACATTTCGGAGCTGTGGGGTGACATTGATCTGGAACCTTCTGTAGTATCGCCGTGCATATTGTAACTTGGCAGCAGTTACAAAAAGGCGGCACAAAGAATTCAGAAATCAACACCGCCCCCATTGCGTGAATGATTTATAGAAGCCCTGTGCAAGTCTAGAAAAGGTTAAAGTGTCATCGCGAAAGTGTAAATATGATGCTGATGAATTCTGCTATATATGTGGTCAATTTATAAAAGTGCGCGATGTGAAATTTGAATCAAAGACATGTAATATTCTCTGTAAAGCCTACGAAGCATGTTTTAACTTTACCGTTCGGAAGTCCATGGGACGTAGGAGGCCTTTAAAAGTGCATATGTTGCATGCTCATTTAGATAAATTAAAAAATAACTTAAGGGCGTATTCAGAAGAGCAAGAAGAACGTTTCCATCAAGATATTATGAACTTCAAACGTTATCAAGGCTAATATGATGAAAATATGATGGGAGAATATATTTTGGCTTTACTGGGAGAAAGTACTTACGAACATAAAATAAAAAGTAGCACTGTACACTTTTAAATTATTATTCACTATTTTGTAAGCTACTTTGATAGTAAAAATTAATAAAATAATAGAGAAATATATTTGTATTGTTTTATCTAAAAAATTTAAAGTTACAGATTTTTAAAAATATTGTTTAAATGTACTCCTGGACACAAAAACAAACTTTTTCATGCCATATAATTTTTATCGTTCAACTACGATCTAATCTATCAAAATTTTATACTTTCACATCAAGATCAAATTCTGTGTTGACCAGTGTTTTTAATGTTAGCAAGTTGTGGTGAGCGAATCGCTTTAACGCAGAAGACAGTATTATTGGAAACACAAATTTAGCAAAAACCCCTTATAAAGGTGATTCACTAAGGCTGTATCTTGAGAACCACTCGTGCCAGCGCTTTGAACAAAAACCGTAATAAAAACGTACCCGAGAAATTCGCTAAGGATATTTTTTAGTTTTCAAGTTTCCCGCTAGGGATGGCATCGCACTGAGAAAAATGGTTTTGCTGTAACTGCAAAATAATTTTTGTTAAAATATTTTTTTGCAGCATTAACCAATTTTGTTTGCTATTTTGATAACAGTGCTGTATCCCGAACAGAAATGCGTTTGCCGGGCGAAGCAAATATTTTAGTTGATTTTATTTTGCTAGTTCAACCTGGCTTATAAGTTAAAGCAACGCAATATATTTGTTCACACAGCAATTTCTAGTAACTTAATACATTTTGCTTTTCAAGATGAAGTGTTTACCTGCCCTAGCAAATTAAACTTGCTGTCAGAAAAAAGTTAGTTGTTTATAGCTGTAAAGAGTTTGTTTTTTTCTGGAATATAATACCAATAGTAGCCCTTCCCGCAAAAGGTTCGCAGTAAAATACACAATTTGCATCATATAGGTGGCCCCATTGCCCGTATACTGACGTGCCTATAAACTGTTCTAGCTTGCTTGTTCGTCGCTTTAAAACAGTTGTCCTTTATTATACTGTAGTGTTAGCGCAACGAGTATGTAATGGATTAATCGAATGAAATGGATAATTTGTWAAAATTATGGGGTATAAATGAATATATAAAAACTTTTAAGGGTAAATACCTTTTCTATTTTATAAMTATTKATGGAATTATTATTATTTCTGTAMTTAAGTACTGTTTTTCAATTTTTGTCAAAATGAGTGCACCTGAACGAATCTACTTAATAATACAGGTATATACATAGCGGGTCAATTGGGTATTTGCCATGTATTTATATTTGATTAAATTGCATAGGTAGGTAGCATCTAAACCACAAAACAGCTGTGACAGCTTATAAATTCGAAAAAATGGATCGTCAGGTGTATTTTTAATATTAAAAATATGAACAGTTAAAGGGACCGCCAAAACGCGAACATATTGGCCGTGACGTCAGGTGTCTTGTAAATTGCCGTTTGTTTACATCTGGGGTCAGCGCGTCATGCGTCAGCGTCAGCCCGTCAATTTATCAGTTCGTTGTTTGCGTTCATTTTGTGACAAGCAAATTAAAATAGGCCAAAAAAAAGTGAAATACTTATGAGTTATGACTTCTGAAGGCATGTTCATTGTTATGGAATTTGTGTACAGCGACAAGCGGTTCAACGCGGTGGAGATGAGTAAGGTAAAAGCAAAAGCAACGGCATAAGTGAACTTTTTATCAAATTAACGTTGCATTGATAATGTGATCACAGTCGGTTGTTGCAAACATACTATTTGTAAACATAATAATGTAAGAATCAAAATTGTACCCAAAACTTGACATTTATTTTAGAGGTCAGAATAAATATTAATTGCCATTTATTTTCGGGGCTCTTGCAGCTCGTTTCCGGTCTGGCTAACAGTCGAATATATGGGGAACAACGTCGTTCTTTATTACACATTTCCCTCTATCAATTTAAAACACGTATAATTTTTTATATCCTCTTCAAGCTATAACAAAATGGAAACTGAATGGTAAACACTTATAACCCCAAAAAGAATAATAAAACTTACAGTAAGAATTAAGATGATCTTCACAACAAAAGAACAAACTTTGCTATCTCGGCATATCACGTCTAGGGGCCTTAAACAACTTTTTCATACGTTGATAATCTCGAGGAATGGTTACAAAAATTTTGTTAGCTGTACTGATTGAACTACTTTTATAACCATGTACAAAACAACACTTGTTTTGTTTTCCATACATAATAGATGCTTGTAAAACTACACAAATCACTTTTTGGTGCGACCTCTTACACCGTCCTTTCAATAAACACCACACAAAAGCTTTTCCAGTACAACAATGATACTACAACTATTAAACAGCACACTCCTCGGTAATGTTTACATGACACTTGACGTCACGAGTTGCATAACCTTGGATAGAAGCGTTTTGGCGGTGACTCCTAAGATTCGAATTTCAGACCTAAAATTCTCTACCTACAAATATTTTTTTTGTTTTTTTTAACATGGTGCACGATATATATGCACTTCAAGATTCATTTTACGTAATTTTCAAAAAAAGTGATAATACCCAATTGAACGCATTTCTTGCATAACTCCATAATCGTTGATAATACAGAAAACTGTTTTATACATGGGTCCTTTGCATTTTTGATTACTACTTACTTATAGATGGCCTTCTTATTCCAGTTGTACCGGAAATGCACACTTATTGTTTCTTTATTATCATCTTGTTAACTGAACACCCTGTTTTATTACATATTTCTAAAAAGCTCCATTACCGAGTTTATCCGAAGTTTATGAAAAAATCGCGATTGCAATACCTGCGAAAATGTGCAATAATTTTTAAACTAAAAGAGGTAGATCCAAGTGATTTTGATGTAGCAACTATATTACAAAAGTTTTCTGATTTATGTAAAGTGTTAAAAAATGCAGGTATAGCTACATATAATACTACAATGCTGTACTTTTCTTTTTACAGAACAAGGCATTGATATGGAAAGCATTACATACATTACGGAAAGTAGTGCGAGGGATTAATACCTCAATTAGGGCCTCGCTTAAAAATTTTCAAGCATCTGAAAGCTTATAGAGCTCTGGTGATTTTTAGTAGTGTGAGTTCGTTCATTTTTCTGTGTGTTTTAATCTTTTGTGTACTAAATATATATAGTAAGCAGTTTATTACAATGCCTGTTCTTTATTGGAAATACGCTTATTTTGTTGAATATACTTGTTGATAGGTGGAATAAAATATATTAGATCAAACGTATACATCGTTTATTTTTACGCAAATTATATCTCACCTAAGCAATGATTACAATCCAAAGTCGTAGTTTTTGGTATTCCGATGTCGATATTTTGACATTTTGTTATTGCAGTTTAATGATTCAGCGATAACAATAAATTATTATCTGAAACTCAATACGCTATTGTTTCAAAATCTATAGATACTTCACAAATTACTGATTAGTAAACAACCAAATACAAATAATATCATTGTCTTCGTAGCAAAGGAGTATTAGTACCCACAGCAAATACCTTTTTCAATTCTCGTTTCATAGGTTACTACTAAAAAGCATATTTTTTGTGGTTGCCAAGCGGTACTATTACCCGCAGCAAATAATATTTGCAAGAGTTATCTTATTGATTTAGTGTTGATTTGTGATTCTTGCAAAGTGGTGTTGGTAAACGCAGCAAATAATTTTGGTAACGGTTACTCTGTTGGTTTTCCGTGCAAGTTKGTATTGGTTGCGGGAGCAAAGATTATTTGTAGTAATTGCTGAGACAATTTGCAAATGTAGCTAAAATAAATTAGCAATTTTTCTTGTTGTGGGGACAAAAAGTTTTGCTGCAGTTACTATTTTTTTTGTTTGCCCAGCAAAACCTTTTTCTCAATGCGGTTTCTCAACGTCCACAAAAGAATAACTAAAAATTTTATTAATGTGTAAATATGTCTCCAATAACCATGGAAGAGGAAGAGAGGCCAATTAACTTTTATGAAATTTCTGAATTCTATTTATAGTTTGTACAAAAAATTTTATCCACACTCTTTCATGTACCAACAGACACAGTCGCTACTCTTGTACTTTACTGCGTTGGTAAAATGGGCATATCGTCTTCGTTCGTCGTGCTGCCGTTAATGGCATCAGAACTCTACCCCACTGTTGTACGTGGATTAGGAATGAGCATCAGTTCTGTAATGGGCATGCTGGGGCCAATTTTCATACCGCTTGTTAACTATTTGGTAAGTCACCCCGTCACACCATCAGAATTTCTGCTGAAAGCTCATGTTTCAGGGCTCAGAAATGCTAACCTTGCCGTTGATAATAATGGGGATGATGCTGGTTCTTGGTGGCATTTGCGCGCTACTACTTCCCGAGACTTTAAACAAACATCTTCCACAAACATTAGATGATGGAGAAGCTACTGGACTCGAGCCTTTTTTCTGTTGTCAAGTGAATAAAACTTTTAGGCTGAGTAATTGTGAAAACGAAACTTCTTTGTAAGAAAATTGACAACAATAAATATTGTAGTCGAAACGCAAGCTACCTCAATTCAATACCGCTTATACAACTTAAAAATATACAAACAAATTTAGGTCGAGGTCGCGATTAGATCCGAAATTGCGAAAATGCCGGAAAGTCCAATTTCACAATTATCGGATATTAGGATTTGTGCAGTTTTTAAAACTTTTCAGTCATTTTTTCGGTATATTAGTGCAACTCTTACCGTTTTTACAACCCTGCAATACTATTTACCTTAAATAATATTAAATATATATATTAAATTAATATTAAAAATGTGAATATTTAAAGGGACCGCCAAAACGCGAACGTATTGGCCGTGACGTCAGGTGTCTTGTAAATGGCCGCTTGTTTACATCTGGGGTCAGCCGGTCAGCGCGTCACGCGTCTGCCTCAGCCCGTCAATTTATCAGTTTGTTGTTTGTGTTTATTTTGTGACAAGCGAATTAAAACACGCCAAGAAAAAAACGAAATACTTATGAGTTATGACTTCTGAAGGCATTTTCATTGTTATGGAATTTGTGTACAGCGACGAGCGATTCAACGTGGCGGACATGAGGAACGTAAATGCAACAGCAAGTGAACTCGTTTATCAAATGAACGTAGCATTGATAATTTGATCACAGTGGGTTGTTGGAAACATATATTTGTAAACATAAAAATGTAAAAATCAAAAATGTACCCTAAACTTACTAAACGTACTATAAATATATATTGCCATTTATTTTCGAGGCTCGAGCAGCTCGTTTCAGGTCTGGCTAACAGTCGAATATATGGGGAACAACGTCATTCTTTATTATAACATTTCCCCGTATTAACGTAAAACGTAAATTGTGAAAACGAAACTTCTTTGTAAGAAAACTGACAACAATAGATATTGTAGTCGGAACGCAAGCTACCTCAATTCAATACCGCTTATACAACTTAAAAATATACAAACAAATTTAGGTCGAGGTCGCGATTAGATTCGAAATTGCGAAAATGCCGGAAAGTCCAATTTCACAATTATCGGATATTAGGATTTGTGCAGTTTTTTAAACTTTTCAGTCATTTTTTCGGTATATTAGTGCAACTCTTACCGTTTTTACAACCCTGCAATACTATTTACCTTTCATTTACAGGCGCAGTTGAAACGCCACGCGACTCCTCATMAATCAAACCCTCTCTTTGTGATTTTGCGAATTTCCAGTTCCGGCTTTAAGCCGTTTTAAAATTCGTTTTTTGTTTGTGTAGTGTATATTATCCTAAGTAGTTTTTAATCATTCGGTTAATAAGAGGTTTTACATCGATCGTTTTTATCTCCGTCTCAAAATGAATTGTACGTAATTTTAGATGAGTAGCAACATGATTTTGCACAAGCAAAGTAGGTATTTCTAGTTATAATGAAATTTGTAATCTAACTAGACAACATGCACATCTGAGCCTTTTTAATATGCAAAGAAACATCTCGCATTCCTAAATATTTTTATTTTGATTTTTAACATTCCTGTAATATTTATATCCTGTGAATATGTTGAATGCTGTGCTAGCCGAAAATTATAAACAATACATTTTAATATTTTTACAATCTTTTAACTATTGGAAACATGCGGTTAACGGTTAAAAGAAAATAATAAGAATATATATATTTTTTTTATCTAAAGCTCTAAATACAAAAAAATAATTCCATACATCTATTATATTTTTACAAAGAAGTTAACAAGTTTACACCGACATAACTTAAATATATTAGTTATTATCATCATCACTACTGTCAAATTCTGAATCACTGCTAGCATCATCATTAACATGTATTATAAAGTTTTGAAAATTTGGGGATACATAGCTATTTTCAATTTCAATAGCATGCTTAATACAGCTTTTCCACACTTCTTTCGTTATACTACTTACCTCTCTACGCACTAAATCTACAACTCCCGAACTTAAACGCGGACATGTATTGTTTCTTCGTATTCCTTTTTTAAGCGTACTCCACACTAATTCAATTGGGTTTAGGACGCAATAATACGGTGGCAAACGCATAACTATATGTCCATGTCCTTTCGCTAGTTCTTCAACTCGATATTGATCAGGTATGTTGAGATTTTTTTATTATTGTCAACAGATCTTTTTTGGTAACTTTTCCATCCGGAATTGTATTTTATTCTTTTTCATGTAATCAATTATTTCTATTTTTTGTAGCTGATGTTGGCGCCTTGTTTATTAATTTTGAATGATAACTCGCGTTATCCATGACTATAACAGATCCTGGTGGTAGCCCTGGCAGTAACTGCTGCTGAAACCAAGTTTCAAAAAGTTCAGAGTCCATGTCGCAATGGTAGTCAGCAGTACAATTTTGGATCTGTTTCGCTGACAGTAATAAGCCATTTTCCACCCATCCATCACTTCCTCCCGCATGAAGAATTATAATACTTTTTCCTCTCGAAGGTGGTGCTTGCAGAACGCAGTTATTTGTCCCATCTGTCAGACCTTTTTTTTATCAAGTCGTGGGTGTCGTACCACGTTTCATCCAAATATACGATATTACGATTTTCTTCGTGGTACCTTCTGATTTCGTTTATGTAATCCCATCTCATTCTTTTTAGTCGGGTTGATTCCATTATGGACAAGCGTTGGTTTAATGTACTATAATTTAAACCGATGTTCCTCAAGTATTTTCTGAACCACTCTTCGCAATAACTTATGTCATATCCTAATTCCAAAAGTTTTCATTTCAGACTTGCCGTAGTTGGAACTTTCCTTATACATTTGGTAAATCACTTTTTTAATTTCTATCCCAAGCTCTTTTGATATATTTAGAAATTTCTCCGAATTGCATGATTTTCTTGAATTGCATTTATTTTCAATAATATCTCTCACAGTCGTGTAGAGGACACCAACCATTTCACTTGTCACTTTTAACGGAACACTGCACTCTTTTTTTATCAAAAAATTGTATACATTTTTTATGATTTCTTTGGCATCTTGAGTAAGGTAACGACGACTCCTCTTGTTTTCTTCAATTTGCACTTCCATGTCAGCGTCAGCAACTTCATTCTGAGCGGTACTTGGAGCAGCTTTTTACCAAGGACGGAACATTTTTCGCTTCTCTTGTCTCGCGCACAGAAATACCAAGACTGAATGCTAGTTTTGGTTTGACCGGTAGTGAATCCGACCCTGCTTAACCATCTTCCGAAAATCGGACCTAAATTTATGGTAATCCGGTTATTTGCGGTAACTTGTGAGGGGCCGCCTGCTGTTCGAGATGAAAGATAAATTTTATTGCAGGGTTGTAATAACGGTAAGAGAGTTGCATTACTATAACAGTCGAATAAGTTGAAGAGCTCATCTTTTAATTTGTCGATGTCTAATTTTCGGGATAACACACATAAAGGCCGATTCCCACTTACGCAGCACGGTGCGGCACGGCACGGCGCGTTACGATGCAGCAAAATGCTGCTTACAATTATTTGCATGTATTTAAATGATACCGTTCCCATTTAAGCAGCACAGTCCGCTGCAGCACGGCGCGGTACGCTGCAGCAAAATTTCAATTCACCGGTGTACGTTTCCATCCGTCAATTGACGCACGCTGCTGCTTGTGCCGAACAGAAGTGGGATGTTCAACCGAAACTTTGTGTGATGTCCCGTTAGTGGGTAGCGTACAATATTGTACAATTCACCGAATTTTTTGGAAGACATTCTATGATGTTTATAAAATTTGCGTTCATCCTCCTGGAATTTTCTAAAAAATGTGTGAAATTCACCATTTTCCACTCTTGCATGAAATATATCGTGAACCCAATGGTTTCGCCTTTTTCTGTTTTTCTTTTTATTTTCTTTGTGTTGATGACATACAATAACTGGTCAATAAATTGTCCGATGACGACTATGTAGACGTGTAATTAACTTCTGTCGTGCACATTGTATGTTATTAATTGTATATATAGTGATTATTATTTTTTATTACATTTATCTAATTAATAATATATAATATATATAATAATTATTATAAAACTTCTGGTTCTGCTGCACACTGTCGCATAAGTGGGAATAGCTACGAAAAAATGACGCATCGTGCAGTGTCGCGCCGCGCTGCAACGCATCGTGTCGTGCCGCATTAGTGGGAATCTAACTTAAAAGTGGTTTGTGTAGCTATTCTGTTATGCCTGGCAGAGTTTCGTGGGTACTACATTGACGTGAGATACACAACGAGTAGTTAGGTAACTTACAAGATCGTTTGATTTTCACAAATTAAAAAGTATGTTCACTGCACACGAAAGGAATAAGAACACTATCTGAACACAATATATCTACATACACTCACACCAGCGATTAGAGCGATTATTTTCTCAATAAAAAGAAATTCTATCCATTTGAATTATGAGAAATAGGTGTAATTATACCGGATGCGTGAAATTTATTTTACCAAACATTTTTTCACACGTCCTTTTTAAATATTAAAATGTTTCAGATAGAACAAAGTTATCTGCACTTTTCAAAGTATATGTATGAAAAAACGTAAATTGTAAATCCTGACTGACTTTTGGGTATTTTTGCAATTTCTGATCAATCGCGACTTTGAAATTCTAATTGAGCAGATCAGTTTGCGTAATCTCCACTCAAATTTGCTTTTATATGTTCAAGTTGTATAGACTGTCTTTAAAACGCATTATTATGAGGTCGTGCGCTCGGACTATTGTGTTTGTTTCTGACAATTTACAGTTTCTACCACCAATTTATTAATAAATATAAATACATTCTTTATCGCGCCTATAGATTAAATATATCTAAAGTCCACAAAATGTTGTTCCATGAGAGGCTACTCCTACTATCTGTTTAGTGATAAATCTGTCGCCAAGCAGGCAGTTCTCCTTGTGTTTGTGCTTTTAAATACACCTGCAAAGTTGATTACCTCTAATCTTTCAGTAATAGTTACCTTTGGATTATCATGTGCTAAACAGCCTTAGGTAAGGATCATGTTAGGAATAATTTTTACGGTAGCAGCCATAACTGCCGGTATAATATGGATACAAAGCAAGAAAGAGGATCCAGTAAAGCTACTGGGCATTTACTCCCAACCAGGCAAGTGGTACTACCTGAAGTACTACTTCATCCTTGCAGTGCTCAAATTACGACGCTTGAGTGCCAAAGCACTCAAGAAGGGTCACTCTGAAGTCGAAATGGAAAGAATGAAACAATTATCGGAGCACGAGAAGGTTTGCTTAATAAATCCAATGATTTTTTTCTAATGCTTTTAAATCTAGGCGTTTGATGCGGTGTTCTTCCAAGCTGTAACTCAAGATGGGTACTACCTGGCCGCAGGTAACGAAAGGAGGCACGAAGCGAAAACTAATGGACTGTTCTATTTAGCGGTAATGTAGTCCAGCAGACCGCGTTCAGAAGTACCATCAAAGTTTATTACAGACACCTGACTTAGGTCTCTTATTGAGCAAAGAACTTCCAAACACCGAATTGGACACTGATCCAGTTTCTATTTACACTATGAAAGAATGGAGCGCAGGTGGTATCCGTTTCCAACCTGTGAAACCCATGAGCATTTGGAAATTCTCGTTCAATGGGCAAATGCGGTAAGATTCCACTAATTAAATAACATAATTTTAATTTCTATCTCGGTCCTGTAAATAAGGTTACTCCTTTATTTAATAGTTTATGTATAAAGACTAGAAAATTAGGTTTTTCACAAACTGATCCTGTAGCACGCGTAAAACTTATTTGATGGGTTTTGTTTGTACAACCACCATACAATACAGTCAAGCAGGCTTTAAAGCAAAATGTCATTAACAAGAGTTTTTATTGGCAATTATTTTTCACTCTGCACTCTGAAGAACCAAAGACTTCTTAATTTCGCTGCAGCAGTTCTTCTATACTAGTAGCGCATACTTTTGATTTTATTTTGGCCTGGAGATAGAAATTCATTGGAGTTAGGTCGGGTGTTTTGCAGGGCTCAGTTTTAAGACCCATCTTGTTTCTTATCTATACCGCTGATCTTTTATATAATGTAAGATTCTGTAAGACGCATTGTTACGCGGATGACACACAAATCACTTATTCATTTAATTCTAAACAAACAAATTTTGCTGTCGAAGATATAAACAGCGATCTTAACAAAATAGAAAGATTTTCTAAAGACCATAATTTACAGCTAAATCCACAAAAGTGTTCTGTTATCTGCTTCTGTCATAAAAGGTATAGGACTATTGTGAAGGCAGACCTGAGGTTATATATTTCTGGCAAAATGTTAGAAATCGTCGATCAGGTAAAGAGTTTAGGTCTGATTATTGATGAAAATTAGATATTTAAACAACATATTTTAATGAAAAAATGTTACTGCTCCTTAAAACTGCTGTATAATAATATAAATTGAGAAAAAACTGTGACAGTCTAGTACTACCAATAATGAGTTATTGTAATATCGTGTATTATAGTTGCTTAGACAAATACACCAGGGATCGCATGCAACAGATTCGGAATAGTTGCCGTCCTTGTGTGTATCGTATTAGCAAATATGGTTGAGTATCTGCTAGATTACATGAACTGAAGTGGTTGAGAATTCAAAATATTTTCAAATATAACCTAATAACATTTGTCCATAATGTGCTGCTTACCTTTTCTCCACCCTATCTGCATAACAAACTGTTTTATAGACGTGAGCTCCATAACATAAATGTACCCCACGTTGCCTCCCCATCTGTTAGCCACGTTTCGCAAATCCTTTTCGTACAATTCAGTCGTTATCTTCGAATGTTTTTCGTAAGGAAATAAAAATTATTCTTTTGTCAACGCAGTAAAGCAAACCTTGAGCTGACTGTTTTGATTGTTTTGTTTGATGGTATTATTTATTGTATTGATTATGATTAAACATGTATTATTTCTTGCTGCTAAAGGTTAAGTTGAATAGCTAAAGCTAGACTTTATTATTATTATTATTATTATTATTATTATTATTATTATTATTACTATTACTATTATTATTATTATAWTATTATTATTATTACTATTATTATTATTAWGATCGCGAAGACCAAAGTAGAGGTTCTCTAAGCCCCAGCTATCTKTCTTGGAGCATTTCGGTTAAAAATATCGGKCAAAATTTGCTGTGGTTAAGTCCTGTCAGGCACCGTTAAAATGGCGGCCGTTCGTTTTCTGTAACACTTTCGGTATATGCACTAAATGCTTAGATACTTATCCATATCTTTCCGTTTTGGCGTGTTAAATAAAAAATTGAAAAATAATAATACCATCGACTGCTCCGAACATACCCTGCAGAAGTATGTTAAAACCATTGGTTTTTCAATGAAAAAGGTGGAGAAGAAGCAATGCTTGATGGAAAGGCAGGTAATAAGAAAGTGGAGATACGATTATTTAAAATCTATAGAGGTGTCCTCCTCTTTTTTATAGATAAGTATGTAAAGAACTTCATAGTACTTGTTACAACACAGTTTTTTTGAGGAATTATGATTTTATATCACCTTTACGTATACTCTCGGAAAAGTATTTATCGTTCAAGTTACCAAATGTCATTTGGTGTCACCAACACTCGGTGTAAATAGCACATACGTAATCTTCGCAGTAGCATTTCTTTCTTCATCTGCCCAATCTGTAACCATATAATTTATGAATAATTATTATAAGACTATACGAGGGTGAATGCTTTCAGCGTCCATAATATAATAAGATAATATTTTGTCGGATAGATCGCTGTCTCTTGAAAACACTGACAAAAAATTAATAGTCTGACATTTCGATTACACCTGTAATCTTTGTCAAAGACGAAGAACCTCAAAATTTGCCTGACACAAGTTCAAACAAAATTTTGTATATATATATATATATATATCATTCGGGCAAATTTCATTGATAATTATCCCCTAATCAGTGATTGGCAATGAAAAGCTGAAGATGTAACTACAGAAGTACAGGTTTTCATTCCAAAATTCTGCTTGCGGCAGATGAAACGGTTTCGGCGAGGAGAGGAACGAACAAAACAAACACAGAGGAAACTCTGCCCCGCGCACGAAGTGTATTAAAACGGGTAATTCAATTTGTTCATTACAATCAGCTCTCCGCAAACATATAAATTACTAATACCTTAACAAGATTGGTAAATAGTGTGCGTCCTCCACGGACGCGGTCCTTCTCAATCGAAAAGAGGAGTTTGGCCACTCGAACAACCTTTGATTAGTTCTTTATAAAGATTCTTCTCGGCATAAATACTGCAACGAATGATAAAGCCTTTCTTGGAAAGGGTAGATGACAACCAGAGATTAAATGAAAGTAATTCTTTTTTAAAATGCCACTATATATCCAATTTCTCACCAGTTTTTTACCCTTGCCAAACAAACAGTCAACCAACAATCAACGCGTTTTGTTATGTTGTTATGCATGCCGGGCAGGTCACGTGATACGAGCTGTGACGTCAAGAATTACTTCGACTATTTATCAATCTTATTGTAATTCGCCAAAATCGTTTGAATTTCTAGGTTTTTACCAATCCTTTCTTAAAGTAAAACGGCACGTTTTTATGTTAACGCAACGTTATTTGAGTAGTTCATGAGAATATTAAGCTACACGGATTACTGCGATTAGTAGAAAACACCTAATTTACTGGTCAGATATGTACTATGATGATAACTGCCCCACACTAAATGTTAGTTACTAATATGTGAGTTTATAATTTTTACAGGCTACCAGAGCATATACATCACTTAGTAAATTCAACCTTGGGTTGGAGTCTGTAACGAAAACAGCGACTTAAGCGTTGTCTTTAATAATGAACTAATTTTGGATTTACATCATATACAAAAAAAACTTGTGCTGCTGTTAATATTTTACGATATGGATGAGCTTTGCTGTGACACCATTGATGCCCAAACCTAATGTGACACTTGAAGAAATTAAACATTTGAATAGCATTTTATGACTACTACAGATGATAAGGGTTTAGTAGCAGCAATAAGAAATCCTACTTGAAAAATTCTCAAAATTACTAGTGATCTAAAAGTTCAAAATTTCAAATTAGCAAAATCAATTTTAATTATTTCTGACTGCAGAGTGTCATGGGTGTTCGGTAAAATCCATAAAGCTAATGTCACTAAGTTTGTAAGTGAAATTTTGTGTCAGTTGTTAAAGCGTTATGTAGGGTAAAATTAGTAGTTTCTTAAAAAAATCTGCATATAAAATTCATCTTATCAAAAGATTGCGTATTTAAAAAATTGACATTTATTTCTATAAAAATAAGTACAGGTTGTGTGATTAAGAAGTTATCGGCTATATATCATATCTCATTTAGTCCTAGAGCTTTGAAAAGAAATGACCAAGAGAAATTTTAATGAAAACATACTTGCTAAAAACTATGAGCCCAATATTTTCTGTGATGACTTGTGACTGATTTTTATAACTACGATGTTTTCATCTTAGCCTTAGTGGATTCAAGGCACAAATATATATTTTGTATATAGGTAGTATCGGCCTTCGTATCGGACGAACTAATAAATATTTATCTAATCAATGAAGGGTGCTCCCTCTATTCTTCGGATTATGTAACCCACACCAGGTCCTGTGATTCTCGAAGCCTGGGGTAGGAATACTAAACATTCATAGTGTAAGCAGATTTCTGCTCGGCGGTTCCCCATCTATTAGGCAATTTGGTGAAGATTAGACCTTATCGTGGGGCTTAGCAGTTGTTACATAGGATTTATGGATGCGACGACAGATAGTTCGTACCGCTCGCAATAACAATAACAACTTCTTTTAATTTTTATAAGGCGGTTATTAAATTTTGAAGCAGTAGTTCCAAATTACTTGACATTCCGTTAAAAAGGTATTAAAACGTGGCGTGCTTACAGAGCATAATCAAGAAATCCACACTATTTCACTTATGGATACTACAAAAACGCTTCAAAGGAATTCAATTGGAATTGAGACATTGCATTTACATATTATATTTTGGGGTTTCAACATTCCAGTTACGGTAAATTAGTAAAAACTGAGACTGTTGTTACGTGTTTTAATCCTATACGAGGTAAAAAACGTGAGAAAAAATATCAACGAAGTTTGATAAATTACGAGTTACGAGTAGGGGGCAAAGCATCGATACCACCTTGTTGTGGTTTTCAAGTATGGAAAGTAATGAAAATATTCAAAAGTATCCAAAGTACTCAAATTAATAAATTTTGTTTGAACTTGTGTCAGGCAAATTTTGAGGTTCTTCGTCTTTGACAAAGATTACAGGTGTAATCGAAACGTCAGATTATTAATTTTTTGTCAGTGTTTTCAAGAGACAGCGATCTATCCGACAAAATATTATCTTATTATTATTAAGACTATTCCATCAATCTGCTTATGCAGAAAGTTAGTCATCAATCTCTGAACAATTTTTAGTTTACTGGGTTTTCATTTGCTTTTTAAATACTAAGGATCCGTTTTAAGGGCTTTGTAATATTAAATCAAGATCTTCTATTTTTATCTAAACATCCAAACGTTCCTGTGTTTTTCGAATTTCGATTACGAGCCGTGGTTAATCTGAAAAATATCAGTCCATTTTACTTCCACATCCAACGGATGGGTATTGTATCGAGAAAAAATTTTCAAAAATTGTTATTTGCTCATTCGCTTTAAAATGGTCAAAAACGCAAAAAAAACAAAATTTAAGCAAAAAAAAATTCTTGTCTGTGTGTCTGTGAACTTGAAATTTGGCAAACGTATAAATTTCAACTATCCAAAGCGACCTATTGTTTGTGGTGTAAGTAGGATATCGGGAAGGGGGCGAAATTGGGAGGTAACTACCCTTTTTGCAAATTTTAATTTTTTTATATTTTTTCGTTTTAGTATGTGATTAGTAGTATAACTGCGAGTATTATTCGTTCTTATAAATTTTCGGTGCAACAAACTGTTTAGAAGATATTAGCAAAAAAGCGTCTCTTAAAGAAAACGGTTTTTCCTAAATATCTCCAAATATATTTAATATATTAAAAAAATGAAAATGCCATCAGATAGGAAATAAAATTTCTCACCAAAAGTGTATTAGAAAATTTATGCAAAATTTTGACATTTTCGAAATATTTGCAAAAAACCTATTTGGGTCCCTGCTCGTACGATTTTTTTAAATTTTGGTATTATATAGAAAATGATCAGAAAGCACTCTTGTAATTTTTTTGTCAAGTTAATAATTTTCGAGTTATTTGAAAAAAAAACGATTTTTTTTGATAATATCACGAGGATTTTGTCTTAGAAAAAATGTGTTGAAACACAAAATGCTCAAAATATGATTACTAATCGTATAAGTATAAGAAATAAAAACGTAAATGTCATTTTGACAATTGGATGTGGAGTATTGATTCAATTTGCAGCGGTTTTTTATTATCAACGTAGCATTTAATACGATCCTTCGCACAATACCTTCACTTCAGAAAATGCTGAATATACTTAGCTGGCTCTACCTTATGAATAAAGATTGTCATCATTAAACAGCATTCCAATACGAAATAGRGGAGAAACCTGGCCCATTAAAATAAAAAAATTTTCATTATGTWACTTTAACTTGTCATCACGTTTCTCTCTCTTTCAATTGCATCTCTTAAATTTCGTAGTCTACCGGAGACTTTATACTGGAAAAATTAATGTGGAACCAGTCGATAAAACGCGATTTGACTATACCACAGCAGCTGCATATTAGCTACATTTTTTTACTGACGTTCTGAACGATCCAAATGCAGAATTAACTTTTTTTACTAGGGCTGGGCGATACCATTATACAAGTATCGATATTCGATGCAGTATCTTTACTACTCAAAACTATCGAAGTTTCGAAAGTTTATCAAAGTATTGAAAATATCAGACGTATCAAAAGTACCTATCGAAGATGTTTCACTGTGTGTACTATAAATTAGTGGTTAAATTATTATTATGTATTATTTTATTTTTATTATTATTGAATATTGCAATAATTTGGATTCCTATACTTTAAAGCACCTTCAGTACCTTGATGCTGCCAATATTCTGGATGCTTCTCATACTTTAAATTATTTCAATACATCGACGTTTTCAATAAATTTGATACTTCAGATACTTTTGAATAGGATGGATGCTTTTAAATACTTTCATTAATCGTGAATAATTTCGATACTTCGATATTCATGAGTACTTTCGATACTTTTGAGTACTTTCGATACTTTTGAGTACTTTGGATACTTTTGAATATTTTCATTACTTTCTATACTTGAAAACCACAACAAGGTGGTATCGATGCTTTACCCCCTACTCGTAACTCGCAATTTATCAAACTTCGTTGATATTTTTTCTCGCGTTTTTTACCTCGTATAGGATTAAAACACGTAACAACAGTCTCAGTTTTTACTAATTTACCGTAACTGGGATCTTGAAACCCCAAAATATAATATGTAAATGCAATGTCTCAATTCCAATTGAATTCCTTTGAAGCGTTTTTGTAGTATCCATAAGTGAAATAGTGTGGATTTCTTGATTATGCTCTGTAAGCACGCCACGTTTTAATACCTTTTTAACGGAATGTCAAGTAATTTGGAACTACTGCTTCAAAATTTAATAACCGCCTTATAACAAAAATGTTTAAGAACAGTCCTGGCAAAAACAGAAGATACTGGGTAATACATAATTCCACTCTCCATTATTTTATCATTTATAAATTAGACGCAGGAAACTTCTCAAATCTAACCAGTGGCGACTCCTCGGGGTAGGCAAGGTAGGCACCGCCTACCTTGCAATTTCAATCAACAATGCCATAAAAAATAAATAATAATTAGCTAGAAATTTATAATTTTTTTAATGCAATTTGTTTTTATACCAGTGTTTATTTAATATTTCATCTGAAGTTTACCCATACCGCTCAAAAATTACGAACCGCGTTATTACGGCGAACGTTTAAATTGGGAATAGGCGACACAACTTGACCAACTGAAATTCATTTGTATTTGTGTTCACGTCCTTCAGAATCTGCACCGTTTACGACCGCAGTTGACGGTTAACGTAGTAAAATCTTCACGCATATAGATCCGTCTCAGGCGGAATGATCGGTCGCCTACGACAAACTTTGTATGGAAATTTTCAATGACACCGGTAGATGGCAGCAACTTGCAAGTGTAAGATTTTTACATTTTTTATCGTCTTATTCAAAATGAAACATCATAATAATCATGCAATAGGAAGAGGTGACATAGAAATATGTTATATAAACTTTCAATATGCTCTGAACAGTTACAACACGGATAAGACTAAGTGCTCTGTTATTTAAATTAAGTACTGTTTCATAAGTTTCGTTTACTTTTTTAGTGTTTTTGAGCTTATTATAGTTTGTTTTGCTAAATTTTTTGTTTAACATTCGATTTGGAGAAATTTAAGGTCGCTTAGAGCAGAAAACGAATAAATGTGCGGTGGTATACGAATAAAAATAAATGATTGGCATGACCGTTAAAATACATATATTCTAAGATCGAAGACAATAATTATAATTGCTTATACTATGTACGAGTATAAGGTGTCGCCTACCCTACTTGGAAGACCACGAGTTGCCACTGAATCTAACGACCAATATGATAAATTTTAGCCACTGGGATGCACCGGAAAAAGTCCTAGATGTATCTTTGGAGGCAGAATGGACAGCCGAATCGCCTCACTTTTTGTTTGACACTGATCTGAGCGATGAAGCTGTTGCAAGAGCTATGGCGAGGGAAGAATGGTCGAGGCAGTATTTCAAGAATTTGAAAGAGTATGGTTACTAGCACCGCAACATAAAACCCGTTACAGTTTAATACTTTTAGGGCCCACCAAACACATTACGAACAAATGGGTAGACTTAAAGGTACTCTTACTATAAATGGTGAAAAACGAGCACTTGACATGGATGCATTCAGAGATCACAGTTTTGGTAAGTAACACGTGGTTTTGAACAAACTGTCCCTCCTGATAACAAAAATAAGAATAGCGTGATATAGTCTGTAAAATCGACTCCTAGGGCCAGGAGGTAGTCCGGGGTGATACCAGAGGTACCGCCCTAATCTTAGTAGTTGATATCAAGCGGCAAATCTGGTACTGCTACCAGTAAGTAACAAGAAGAATCGGTGTGAATTAGTGTGCCGCTCGCAACTCATTGAAATTTGTACAGACAGATGGGTGGACCAAGCAGGTAAGCAAAAATAGCCCTTAACCCAAATGATTAGAAGAGTTTAAATTGTATGAAGCACTTTGGAAACAAACATTCCAACATTCCGTATACTGCAGTTCTCAACATGTATATCAAAGTTTTTGTAATTTCTCTTAAATTCTGATTTGATCATAGTTTTTATTTTATCTCGTCTAAAATGTTTAAATGTGAATGTCAGTCCCAGGTTCAATCGGCAATAGTACAATCAACATCAAACTTTAACCAAGCTATTCATGGTCTAATAAGTACTTTTAGCGATTTTTGATTTTTCTATTTTTGGCGCGCTAGAATCTTCATGCCGTCCGGCGCCATAGACATAATATCGGCTAGATGCCTTTTTGACTGTCCGTCTTGAATTGCATCCGAATTAGGCATTACATTTCGAAATAGTTTCAGTTTTTTCAACTAGTATTTGATGTGCAATTAAAATCGGTCGCAAAAAGTCGACGCGACGTGACAATCTTACATTTAAATTTGAAATTTGGGATGTTTAAAGTCGATCAAAAACATTTTCAACTTTGTACGACTTTTTCGGCAATGCGGTCTTTTTTTGGGACTAATTTTCCTGAACGATAAGTGTAATTTCGGATATTTTGGCGATTTTGTTTTTCGTCTTCGTTTCGGCTAACCCGATTTCCGATAACCGGGTTTTACCGTAAATATATAACTTCTCATTACAAATATTTTATATAAATTTTGTATTCTGTAACTCGGCTTTGATAACAATTTAAAACTATCTAAATATAACAACATAAACAAATGATTCCATTTTAAAGATACAGTAATTTCAGATTTATATTGGTGGTTGTTTACCTAGGTTTGCGAGTTAATCCTGTTTCTTAAAATTATTGATTACAATAACATCAACAGTTTCCGAGAAAATAACAATTATCCAGAGTACCTGGGCAACTAATTTATACCTGTTTAAGACGGTAGCACTTTTAGACAGAAAGCGCTTTCTCTTGCATTTAGAACAGATTGAATTTTCGTTAGTGTTAGTCGTGTTATTGTAAAATATGGAAGTGACTTTCGAAAAGCAAGAGCCCCTGTATAAACAATTAAAAGACTGTTGTCGTAATATGGTGTTAAAAGTGCACGATTTTTTTTCAAACGAAAAACGTTGTATTGAAGCTTCTGGTGCAATTCCTGTTGACTTTAAAAAAGTGCAAGAAAGAACTGCTGTAGCATGCGGCATTAGTGTTACATCCGTGCAAAATTATTTGCGTCTTCAACGAAATACTGGTAAGTTTTTTGTAGGCGGTTTAGAATAATTAGTAATAATATATTTTTCCTTAGGATCTGTAAATAAACCGGCCTTACAACGAAAAGCTCCTTTAACTAAAGACTTACCGCCAGAAATTAAAGAGCAAATACGGTCCGAAATCTATTCGCTCTATGAAAAAAAGAATATGTAACTTTACAATTACTCGCTAAAACCTTAAAAGGCAAAAAAATTTTGGAACTTAGTCTTCCATCTTTAAGTAAAATAATAAAATCTTTGGGCTTCCGTTACAAAAAAACGCAAAACAGAAAATGTTTGTGTGAAATGTCTCACATTGTTTCTAAACGCCACGAGTTTCTTCGAAACTATATAAAAAATTTAAAAAGTGAGTCCCCAAAACCGTTTGTCTTTTTAGATGAGACTTGCATATTTAGTAAAGGTGGAGAAAAGAGATCTTGGCAAGACAACAGTGTGCGTTGCTACCAACAACCAACGAAATGTGGAAGTGGAAAACGTTACATTATTGTGCATGCGGGGGGCAAGATGGGTTTTATACCGGAAGCAGGACAGTGTTTCGCAAGCGGCAAGAAGTCAGACGACTACCACGAAAACATGAACGCCGTTTTCTTCGAGAAATGGTTTGAGGAGTCTATTTTAAAAAAACTTGAAGAGCCATCTATTATAATATTGGACAATGCCTCATATCATAGCCGCAGAAAAAACCCCCAGCCAACTGGTTCATGGCTAAAAAATGATATTATCAGATGGCTTAATGAACACCACGTTCACATACCTGCAGATATCTATTTAAAATCCGACTTACTGAAATTGGCCAAAGAAAGTGGCCAAACCGAAAAATGTTTGTATTATGTTGACGAATTAGCTCATCAATATGGGCTACCCCCATATCATTGTCATTTCAATCCTATTGAGCTGATATGGGGAGTAGCCAAAAACTATTTCGACAAAAACATTGCGAAGAAGCTTTGGACCAAATTCCAAGTGAAAAATGGGTGTCGTTCGTGGAACACACAGAAAAAATTACCTATTATTAATTCGTCAGAACAAGAAAAAATTATTGATGAAATTAGGCCTCTAATTTTTACTGTAAACACAGAGGATAGTGAGGACGAAGATTCGGACTCCTTCGAGGATTTTTAAATTTTTATTTTGTATATATTTTTGTATTTTTGTTTATATTTAATAAAATCTGTATATTCTAGAGGATTTAATCTTTGTTTTAATTTCAATTTCTTATAATTGTTCCGTACGAGAAATTACAAAAACTTTGATAAACATTTTGAGAACTGCAGTTTAGGGGACGTTAGACTTATGTCTGTTTCCAAAATGCTTCATACAATTTAAACTCCTATAATCATTTGGGTTAAGGGCTATTTTTGCTTATACCTGCTTGGTCCACCCATCTGTCTGTACAAATTTCAATGAGTTGCGAGCGGCACACAAATTCACACCGATTCTTCTTGTTACTTACTGGTAGCAGTACCAGATTTGCCGCTTGATATCAACTACTAAGATTAGGGCGGTACCTCTGGTATCACCCCGGACTACCTCCTGGCCCTAGGAGTCGATTTTACAGACTATACTCGGTATAATCTGTCCCACCTTTGACAATATTAAATCCAAGCATTTGCTCTTTTATACACAGTGTCGATGAAGTGACGCCTAAAATTTCAAATGGTTGTAATTAACGCCCTGTAATTTAATGCAGTTTGCAGATTAAAAAATTCTAAATGCTCGATAAAAAAAATAAAAATGCAGGGTTAAATAATAGAAAGCGCTTTATATTTTTTATAAAATCGCAATATAAAATATCCTATTTGTACGCTAAATTCTGGTAGGTATTTTCCTGAAATATGCACTATAAAAATATATAATTCCTCGATAATTACGTTCACTATTTAATTAAGTTTAGCATTTTACAGCAATGCATTAGAAAAAAATATAAATGCTCGATAAGTCATGTGCACTGTTAAATCAAATTTGCTTATTATAATGATTTGAAATGCCTTGTATCGCACCACAAATAAAGAGCCACTTGTCGCGTCTATTTCCCAACGTTAATCCAAAAAGCAAAAGCCAAACAATGTTTTAAGTTCTTTGCTGCAAGTGCAAGTTACAGGTTTTCATTTAGAAAAACTGTTTTAAAAAAATGTTTACTTTATTTGAGAATGATGACAATGATCTGTACGATACAAACGGTTACATCAGACTAACTTTTAATTCTAACATTATGCAGCATCTGTAATATGATAGCAGAGGTACGTGAGATAAGCATGAGAACGTATAACAACAGGTTCCCGTAAAAGCAATGACATAACTCCTCCCTTACCAAATTCAACTTTAAGGGGTGTTACCTGAAAGTTGAACAGATGGTAATACAATTTTAGAGTTTTTTGGGTCCATTTTTGGATTTACAATTTTTCGTTTCACAAAATATAGGCCAATCAATACTGAAATGATTAAACATATTAAAATGTAGATGATGTACGTGTGGACGCTATCACCGGCGTGATTGGAAAGCGTTAAACGGTTTTGACGAACCCGAACTTTAAGTTCACTTAGGTCGTCCAAACATAATTCTTTTAGCACCAATTCAGGAGCTTTTTCGGACACTGACACTGACACTGGGGTGTTGAACTGTAGATTGTAGATCGTTGGGATGGTGTCATCGATGATCTCTTGATCAGCCATAATTTCGGTGGTCCCGAATACGAAGGAGCATCCAATTGGTACTTCGAGCAGCGAAGTTTCGGATACTTCCAGGAATTCGTTTTGGGCATCGCAGCGGAGCTGAACTCTAGTGTTCGTGGGTGACACAATAATCCATTGATTCGTGTTGTGAATATTTTGGAGTTGTTCGTTCTGTAGTCCAAAAGTTTCATATTCGCAATTTTTGGTTGACTGCTTAATTATGATGTTAGTTTCACAGCTGTTTCTTGTAGCTAGCTCTAACAGCGGTGATTGACGGCAAAAGAATTGTTTATTTGCGAGTTCTTTGCATTCTTCAGTTTCCCGTGCATAGTAAAGCTTTGAAATTAATATATTTTCTGAGCGTGGAACTATGGTTTGGAAAACCTCGTCAGATGATTTAATTGGTATTGAATATAAGTGATACAAATCGAAATCATAAGGATAACTAATTGGTATTTCCAAAATATAGACTAATCTATTTTGGCTCATGTATGATTTTACAACAATTATTTGTTCATAAATTTTTAGGTTGTCATAAGTAGTTTCGAATGGTAGTTTTCCTTGTAATTTAGTATATAAGTGATTGAGTGATTTATATAGATCAGAAGCTTTAATAATACTTGGATGTAATGTTTTTAATTTAGCAAAAGTTATAGAATTTTCGATATCTTGTAAAGTGTTGTACACGAGATTGTATAGTTCATAAATTTGTAAAATAGTATCTGAAAAGAAATAATAATGATCGCTGCTAGCTGCTTTTTGTACAATTTGCTGAATAAGTTGGATTTTTGAGTCCAGAAGTTTTTCATTATGAGAGATATCGTTCACGGTCTTATTAAATTTGTCGATAATTTCGAGTGATAACGAATTTTGAACATTTAGCCTTTCTACGATATTGTGTTGATTTTTCTGTAATTCTGAAATTAGTGTGTCGTATTTCTGACCATCCCTTGCATCCAGGTTTCCAGTTATTGTTTTGAAAATACTTCCTAAAGCGTTTATTAATCCCCTTTTGATACGAGATGGGTGTCCCAGTATTTCAGTGAGTTTAGTTTCGACCATTGATTTTGTTGCGTTTGTTATTATAATTAAATTACTTAGTTCAAGCTTATATTTAGAATTTTTGTTCACGGATGATATTAAATTTAGATACTTATCATTTAATTTAGAGATTTCAGCAATTAACGGATTAAGGTCATAATAATGTATCAAGCGGTGAGAGTATTCCTGTATTTTGGCCGTTCCTAATTTTACTGGAAGGAGTCCAGGGTTGTTTTGTAAGCTCTTGACTGTGATTTGTGCGTGCGAAGCATGAAGCAAAGCTAACCTGAAACAATCATTCAGTTTATTTTGAAGATCGTTTCTTTTTAAACGGTCTGCGTATATTACTAAAGTGTATTTTAGCGCGAGGAGTAAAAGCTATCTTACGATTAGGGTTAACTGCCTGTAAAACAGTTGGTTCTTGGAATTTGTTTCCAGTTTTATTTCTTGCATATGATTTTTCGTAGATTGGTTGTTCTGGGTCTAGCGTAACTGTTTCTCTAGTTTCGTTACGTTTACCTATCACGTTAGATTTGGTGTCTATCAATTTTTTATTAATTTCCTTATAAATAGCTTTGGTAGCATCTCTATGATCTTGGACGTAAATACTCATGAGTGTTTTGTTAATGTCTACGTCTAAAGGTGTTTCTGTGGTGATATGACCATTAATGATATCGATCGGTTTTAATTTGGTAGCGGAATGTACTGAATTATTATATCCAATTATGGCATATTTCATTTTTGTTCGAATACTATCTTTGTGGGTCTCGGAAGAATTTAATATACGGATGTGTTCTAGTAAAGTACTGTGTAATCTTTCAATTTGTCCATTGGAGTCAGGATTATGTGGCGTGGTGAAATGTATTTTAATTTTGTGTAGTTCCAACAGTTCTTGAATTACAACATTTTTGAATTCCTTTCCGTTATCTACAATTATGAGTTTTGGTATACCATGATGAGAAAAGAAGTCTATTAATGAATCTGTAATATCTACGGGATTTAGGGAACTGATGTAGTATGCTTGAGCATATTTTGAAAATGCGTCAATTATTGTTAGAAATTTAGTTTTTTCGACTGGTAAAGGTTCTGAAAAGTCTAGAGAAATTTCCTTTTCGTCTTTATTTAAAACTGTTGTCAAAGCGTAGCCATTTTTGGCGATCGTGATACATTCTGGAATTTCACAACTGTGCAATTTTGTATGGGGAATTATAATTTCGCCATTCTGGATAGAAGTCCTAACTTTGATAACTTTTTCAACTCTAGGTTCAATTGTAACGGAATTAATTTGGTTTTTTATTATCTGGTACTGTAGTTTAATTTTTGCGTTGGGCGTTATTAAGTAACCGGTTTCGAAATCTAATTTTGCTTTTAAGATTTTGAGATTATCTAGTCCGATTAATCCTCTGAAAATATTATGAAATTTGAAAAGGTGAAATTTCATGTGTGAATTAGGAAGATTAAAGATTTTTGACATGGGCATCCATGCACCATATTTATGCGCTGATTCTGAAAACACGCTCGTAATTATAAATGGATCATAATGAATGGTCTGCGGAAATAGTTGATGAGCTACTTCCGGGTCTATAAAAGATTTTGTGGCTCCAGTATCTACAAGCAACTTAAGATTATATTCCGGTATTACTATGTATGGTAACTTACTTAAATTATCGTCATTAAAATTAATTGAAATTACGTTGTCTCGGTTGGAATGTTGGCTTCGTAAAAATTTTCGTTTTGTATGAGATTTTCTTCATCAAAGGTTTCTAAATTTTCCGGATTTATTGCTTCGTCATGAAAATATTGATTATTTGATGAACTAATCGGCGGACACACATCAGGTTCGTCTTGAATAGTTTCTGCATTGAATAATTCTTCTGACATAAAGTTTTGGTTATTTTGAGCTGTACGAGGTGCAAATGTACGGCCTGTACTAACACTCATTGGGGTTGGTTTGTAATCTGGTCTATAATTTGGATTTGGCCTGAAAACATTTTTGTTTTGAGGTTGAGGCGGTTTTTTGAACACTTGAGAGTTCGTTGGATAATTCCTTTGAACTGGTCGTGTTTCGTACTTAATAGGTTGCGAAGGAAATGAACTTCTGTTGTTACCTATCGGTACTGATGGATTAAAATTTTTAGTCGAAACATCCTTTTGGCAATAACGGATGTTATTTTCTTCATTGATATATTGTAAAGCAATTTGTAGAGTACCTGGACGCATAGCGCGGACAGAACTACCTAGCGGCTCTTTTAATCCTGCCAAGAAAGTTTTCAGTGTTAAATTATTGTACAAAATTCGTTTCGTTTCCTTGCTCGTTGCAAGTGTTTCATGTGAATCTACATACGAACACAAGAGATTCAAAAGATGTATACATTTTTCGTAATATTGAAGTGGTGTTAAATTATTTTGTTTTGTGAGAACGAGATCTCTGATAAGGCAAACTTCGTCTCTTTGATCCGAGAAATTTCTGCTTAGTGCTAATTTTAGATCTTCCCAAGTCGTACATGTTTGGGTGTTCACGGCAATTTTTGCATTTCCTACTAGTTTATTCTGTATCGATCTGAATATGTAAGTATTTAAGAAATTGTTTGGATTTTGTCTGTCACAAAATGTATTTACAATCGAGTCAGCACTCGCGATGAACTCATTTAGTTCGCCTGGATTTCCCGAGAATGTGGGAACACAGTTAAGATATTCTGTTTTAAATTCCATAACTGATGCTAAGCTTATAGAATTTGAATTATTAGCGGTTTGAATGGAATCTTCGTTTTCGTCTTGTAGCGATAGATTTTCCAATAACTGTTCCAGTTCAGTCATATAACAAAATCAAAACTGTACTTACATGCACGCGAAGACAGAAGCTTGGTGCAATCCCATTAGGTTTCCAGGAGGATGATCGCAGCTATCCACGGTGGATTGTACTCGCTGATTCCTCTGGTTGTTGACCTTTGGAGATTTTTCGGTACGGCGGATATCTTCGGTAAACCGTTAAAACGGACGGCACTGCGCGATGCAAAACCCCGAAAAGATATCCTACTGACTGCGCCAGTTACAGGTTTTCATTTAGAAAAACTGTTTTAAAAAAATGTTTACTTTATTTGAGAATGATGACAATGATCTGTACGATACAAACGGTTACATCAGACTAACTTTTAATTCTAACATTATGCAGCATCTGTAATATGATAGCAGAGGTACGTGAGATAAGCATGAGAACGTATAACAACAGGTTCCCGTAAAAGCAATGACATAACTTGCATTTTGTTTTTCAATTATGTAAACAGTTAGCAAAAATGTATTTGTTTACTCAAGTAAATATTTATTTTGTTTCACTTTTTTATTATCAATGAAAATATGTTGCTGTGCAGCTACTGCTTAAAAGTTGATGGAGAGGCCATCTTTATTGAAGGCAAGTACCTATTGTTTCACCATCAATTTTCCATTTAACATTTACCGAGCATTTATTATATATTACCGAAAATTTACTAATTGAGGAAGCATTCGAATCTGGTACTGAGCATTCCTTAAATTAATCGAACATCTGTTATTTATTTAACGAATATTTTTAATAATTCAGGGAACATTTGAATTTGTTACTGCACATTCGTTACATTCATCGAGTGTCTATTATATTTATCTAATATTTATTATTTTAACATGCAGGTAAAATTTATACCGAGCATTCATTGCATTTACCGAGCGTCTATGAGTATTTATTATTTTAACCCGCGTGGACATTTTGTATCGAGCATTCATTAGATTTATCGAGCGTCTACTATTTCTATCGAATATTTAGTATTTTGTCATGCATTTGGATAAATTAACTGGAAAATGCAATATGCGTTGTAAATAAAATATCGAGCATTTAATTTGTTTACAATTGAAAATAAGGGTTATATAAAAAATAATCAAAATGGGCACAATTGGAAAAATGCTTCCTTAACACATGCATAAAAAATGTTAAAAAAAAATTACATAGGAAGTAGGTGAGCAAACGTTCAAAGTGTGATCAGTCAACTTACAATTTGCCATACCCAATCGATCTACCATACACACATACACATACACACACACACAATTGTTCGAGGGAGTAACGCAGGTGGTTAGTACACACTTGTTAAAAATCTTGAAATAAGCAAGGCAGTTCCAAAAATAAGAAAATCTGTAGTTCCCAGTGAAAACGAAAGAATTCAAAATCTATATATTGTCTATTACATCAATCGCGTTTTTGCTATTTTTGGAAATGTTGTTCGACAAGTGCTTAATCAAGTCTAAAGTAATACTACACTTACCAAAAGCCGAACAGTGAAAATACAGCATTGCAATCCAAAACCAACTTTGTAAAAATACGACCTTGACCAACAACAAAATTGAAGTGTACTATAATAAAAACTTACAAATAGCACTTAAGCATTTATCTTAATACGCTTGTTTTATTAAAGTAGTAGAGCATATTTACAAAAAATACCTTCCAGTCGTTACCTCCATTCTCTCCAAAAGTCTGTTTATTATAGGAGTACGCGCGCGTTATCTCTCGGATTATAATATAGAAACAGCGGGCAACAGCGCAAGTGATAGCATCAAGCGAGTCCCGTCATCGGTGTGAGAGACATTCCTGAATTTATTTTCGCGCGCGTAATATTTTGCTATACCTCCTAAGTTATTCGTTTAAATTATATGGTGTAAAAGGTTATAATAATGTGCATAATAAAATGTTTAAGGTAACTAATGTATTTAACCAGATAAATAGCTTTCCAATAACCGCATTGTATGTGACTATTTTTTAGAAGATAGAAAATGGGTATAGTAAGTTATCCTTACAAGATAGATATAATACATATGTGTCATCGCGGACATATATCGCGAAATATAGACAGCGTCAATATGTCGGCGTCAAAAATCACAGCCTTCCATCACACCAATATTTTCTAGTATTTTATATACAGTTAATTATTCAAAATCCCTTCCGAAAGTAAGTATGTGTCGGACTTTTTATTAATAGTATTTGTATGTTTGTTAATTAGCTACATCTCCAAAATTAATCTCTTTTTGTAACTTTTTCTTTTTCAAAAATTGTAAATCCTTTGCCAGTTTATTGAATGTTGATTTAGAATTACTTACATGTTCTGCCTGCTATTGGTTTTGGGTCACTTTTATGAAGATTTAACCTACTTGATAGCCACTGTGATGTTTGTCCAACATATGCATTATATTATATTTCGTTTTTCTGTTGTATTGAATTTAAACAATTTTAAACTGACTTTTAATGTTTTACAATTAATTCTTCAGAAGAAGAAGAAATTACATGGTATATTGGAAAAATAATTCACAACATAAAACTCCTTAAAATTAATCTCAATTTCGGTAAGATTCGCGTAAAACCTTTTATTGTAATTATGTGCTTACTCCATTATAAATTTGTTGTAGAAGCCGTGAAGATGTATTAAATAAAAGACGGAAGATTGACACTTAAAATAGTTTACATAATTTGTTAAACCAAAAAGTCGAATACCCCCTATTTCTGTAATACAATATATCCACTACTGATTACGATCAACAGTGAACTACACCAAACTCTTGTCTTACAATCTGTTCGTTATCTGCACTTGTATTTCTGTTTAAGAGAGAGTTTTGTAATTTAAGCACTCCGAGGAAACAGTCTATGAAAGCTAAATAAGGTTATCACGGGGGTAAACTGTGGGTGCTTTTTGACAAATTGAGCACTTAAATAAACATATCTAAATATTGGCTAACATTGATAGCATTGATAGTTTTGAACTTTGAAGCTTGAAAACTAAATTTAAAATGAAGAATTTGTAAATATCTGTCTTTCTAGTAAATTTATGTACTTAAAAACTAAAATCGTCAATGTTCTTGTACCATTATCACCCACCCTAAAATACAAGTTTTAAGAGATATGTGCATCAATCATCCAGGCACACGTTAACACTAGAAAGTAACCATACCTATTGGTGAATGTTGCATTCCATTGCTAAAACTAATATTACATTCCCAATCAATCACAATTATGAACGTACAATGATTGCTATAGTCCTTGCTAGTATATAATCTCTTGCAAGATACAAAGCAAAAGAAAACAATGTTATTCTGATTACATAGGGAAATCAAAATCACCGAAGCAGCTTACTTTATACTTACGTATTAGAATAGCCATCCCCTTATCCCATTATCAAATATCATTAGATAGGTACATACTAAAGCATCAATATAATGTTTAGGTCGCGTTCTGTTTTATTTCGTGACAGATCAAATATCTATGTCAATGGTTAAATAATTTGAAATAGGTACTTATTCAAGCCACATATGTGCGACTATAAAACAGTTACATATATAGGTAAGTACCTAGATAATTTAAAATAAATCCATTTGTAAATGAACAAACCTTTACAAGCTTGAAAGAATTGACACTGTATAGTGCAAAAAAAACTTGACTAGTGTTTTGCAAACATTAAATTTATTTACAATTTTTAACAAAAATCTTTACAAAAACATAAAGGTAGTCAAGTAATGCCCATTTTTGCAGGTAACAAAAGGGACTGGCTACTAATGCATCGTTACATTTTCCACATGTTCTACTTATCTGATGGAACAAAAATGAGCATAGGAGTAGCAAGCCAGCCTTGTACAGCGTCGCATTTAGAATTAGGCTTCGTCAGCAAACCAGACAAATCCGTTCATGCTATAGACAGTTGCGATCTCATCCTTTACCAGCATGGTGAAAATGGAAAACCACCGAAAAATTTGTCATTTTCGTTCACAGCCAACGGTGAAAAGTATGAAGCATCTGTAGAGGTTGAATATGAAGCTGTACACTTTGTTGGGAACAACAGGGAGGCAAGGATGGTGGAACGTTTTATTAAATGTACGGTTAATGGTGTTACTGGACGGGGAATATCAGAGTGGCACTACAATAATGCAGTGTTAGTGAGGTGAAGATTTGTGAGTCGGGGAGAGCAAAGATCATGTTACTCTATCTAACATCATTATTGATTATATGGTACTGGAACTATATGAAATATAAAGAATTATCTAATAAAGATATATTTATGTTTCTAGATTAATTTTAATTAAATTAGATGATGGCTGATGTGTACAAAGAAGTCATATGGTGTTAAAAATTAAAAAAATAAAATAGGGTTTTTTACTATTTCATATTACGTAGAAAAATATATTGGAACATGAGTCGCTAAATACAGCGGGACACTGGCAAACCAGTATTCACAACAGGATTTAGTGAAAATAATAGGATATATATGGATAAAACAGTTAAATATTTAAGACATACCTTCAGAATACTCTTAGCATGTTATTAAAGAATGATTTGTTAAGTGGTTTTTACCTTCTAAGTCGGAAATTTCAGTTTTTTCTTATTTTTTTTTTTTTATTTAAAGAAAATTTGTGATACAATACAATACAGATCAAATGCGATTAAGAAAATATATTACTTTTAAAATCAAACCATAACAATATATTTTAATTTATTTAAACTGCTTTGTCAAATACCCATTGCATTAGTATTTCCGAAATTTCAAAAAATGCAGATATTACTTAGGTAATCAAAAAATCTCCGTCACTTCTTCAAAAAACCATCTCTGTAGTAAGCTGCACTGTGGGTATCATAAAATCCAACTATATTATAGAGGGTTTCTATAAATGATTCATGCATCTAGGGCGCTTATGGAAATTATCGATTAAATCTATTTGCCGCCTCTCAGGAAAGTGACGTATATTTGTCATCTGTCGATTTTTGAAATATTTGATATATTTTAATATGAGAAAACGCCTGGGAGTGTGTATTTTTAACATATTCTGTAGTAAGATAATATATTCTCTGAAAGATCGCTGTCTCTTGAAAACATTCACCCTCGTATATTCTGTAGTGTTTTGTGGGATCATTAACTTTAAGGTTGCAGAAAGCTCACATTTCGGAGCTGTGGTGTGGCATTGATCTGCAACCTTGAACTACTATCGCCGTGCATATTGTAGCTTGGCAGCAGTTACAAAAAGGCGGCACAAAAATTTCAGAAATCAACGCCGCCCGCGTTGCATGAATCATTTATAGAAACCCTGTATATCCAGGCAAATGAAGAAACCAACTAAAAATGCAACATTATTGACTTTGTTTTTAAGATATGATATGTGATAAAAAAGCTGCTATTGAAAAACAAACTTATTCTATGTAAATACATCAGTTTTAAGGGTTATATTGTTTTGCAAATATGTGGGTGCTTCTCAAAATAAACAATACAAATTCCGTTTAACATCACTCGATAAAAAAGGCTGAAATGTATTAAAATAACGGTTTAATGCAACACACATGACCACACCTGGACCCTTACATAACATTATCCTCCCTAAGATACCAACAGATTTTCCCGAATACAACAAAAGAGCATTTAGTCCCAACCAATACTGGCCAAGTCTGTTCATTTGTTCACAGAGTTGATATTATTTGCTCTTCAGGACCCACAGAGCTATGTATCATTAGCATACTTACTGCACTGAACAATGGATGGCCTCTGACAGGTGTGCAGTAAATATGGTGAACAGCAAAGGCCCAATAATACTGTCCTGTGGAACCCCCATGGTGACTGACAAACTGACATCAAAGATTACATCTATTCATTCAAAAGTACACACTGTCTTCTTTTAGATAGATGATCATATTGTGTTCATGCTAAGCCATAATAGTGCAAGTTGACTATAGTAACTTCATCTGGTCTACAAGATATCAAAGAGCCTGTCATCTAGTCAACAAAGTAACCCCATTCCTATTAATTTAAAGCTCTTGTCCAGCCTTTCGTACTTTTAATGGGGCTATGCAAGTAAATAGTCATCTTCCATGCAGAATTATTGCAAATGAGTACTTTTAGAAAACATGAATAATAAATAGTCAACACATCAAAACGATATAGAACCAGTGCTTTACAGACATATATCATTTGCTTCAAACCAAAAAAAAATCACAAATGTTTTAGACAGCACTTAAATTCCTGTGTACCCTTTAGTAAGGTATCCGTTGCAGTTTAGTTAATAATCAAACGTTCATCGCAAATTCTGGTATACCTACTAGACAAATTTAATCCTAACAATTCATATTTTTTCTGCACCGTTGTAGTTTGTGTTTGGGATGGCTTACTGAAAAAGAGAAGTGGATCCATTACACAATGCTTGATGTTAAGGTAAATTTCCACCAGCCCTCCTACATATTGTCTCATTCGAGGTAGATAGCTCCTGAAATAATTAACAATGCCATATCCAAGATGGTATAATGTAAGGATAAGAGTAGAGTAAGAAACTAGCATGTCAAATGATCTCAAGAACTCCCCAACAAAATAAATAAGCAAACTAATTTTTTGGCTACTAAAGTAATAGTCTATAGATGCAGCAAAATATACTCCACAATTTTTGACACAATTCTGCTACTCCCTAAATGCATAAAGCATGCGCAATATCTTGATGGCTGGGCAGAAACCACGATTGAAGAAAGAACGAGGTAAGTCACAATTTTCTCGATTTTAAACTACTAGCGCCATCTAATAAACCACTATAGTAACTAACAGCAATATCTCTGTACTTACAGATTGTACCAACCTACGCACTAGTTGGTGATGACTTATTGGCGAATTTTGCAAAATAAGCTCCAAACCCCAAAGTGCAGTGTAAGAAGTGTCCATATCAAAAAGTATATGTTTAATCAAAACAATTACACAAGACAAAATAGATATTTGTATAATTTAGTAATTAGCAGCCAAAAGCTGGCTGTATATATAATGTGGTAGACATATTCTTTTTTTATATCATCACTTAATATTTTTGTTAGCAAAGCTAATTTTTTACTATTCCAATACATTTTAACCACACTTTGAAATTCAATAATTATATGTCAAATATTTGAGACTACTCAAATTAATTAAAGAATTAATAAAGATATATTGATGTTTCAAGAATAATTTTAATTGAATTAGGTGATGGCTGATGTGAACAAATGCATAAGTTAAAAATTTTAAAATACCTAGAAAAATCTATTGGAACAAGAGCCTTAAAATGCAGCATGGCATATACTGTGCACCAGCACACAAGTGTTTGCAACAGAACCAAACCATTCTCTGCAAGATTTTACCTTCTAAGTCTGTAATTACTTTTTTGTTTAGTTTTAAATTTTATGAAAGAACACAAGACATATCAACAGTGATTGTAAAAGTTATAATATATACCAATATCTCTTAATTTATTTAAACTATATTCAAATATATATCCTTAGGTGCTCAAAAAATTTCCTTCAGTTCACCCAAACACCATTCCTGTGGTAACCTGCACCATGGGTATCACCATTGATATCACTAAATGACCATCCAACTATAATATATATCCAGAAAAACACATTCTGTATATGCCTAAATTGAAACGAAAAAAGAAACCACCTGCAAATGCATCATTACTAACTTGTTAACTGCAKATCTAAATACATTTATTTCTTTATTTTTTAAATGTGATATCATAAAAAAGCTGCTCTTGAAAAATGAATTATGTTATGTAAATACATCAGCTATCTTGTTTTACAAATAGATAAAGAGATGTTGTCAGAAAAAAATTATCTACAATAAATAAAAGAGCTTAAAAACCACACTACAACACTAATTTCATTTAACATCACTATATAAAAAATGTTTAACCTGGATTAAAATATAAAAATGCATGTCTGATAATCTAATAAATACCTTAGAGCATAAAGAATTCTTCTTTACTTTACTCAGTGTAATATCATCTAATTCTTTTATAGAGCTGTTAAATTTAACATAACAGTTGACCACATCCAGAACACTCACATGACAAACCCTCCCAACATAACAACAGATTTTCCTGAATACAACAAAAAACCATTAGGATTGGACCAGTACTGGCCAAGTCATTGTTCATTTGTTTACAGGATTGATATTATTTGATACTGACCCACAGAGCAATATACAAATACAGCAACAGCAAACTGCTAGACTGAACAGCATTTGATGGCTTCTGGTAGATCTGCAGTAAATATTGTGAACAGCAAAGGCCCAATACTACTGTCTTGACAAGCTCCATGGTAACAGGCATCTATCCATTCCGGAACACATACTGATTTCTTTTGAATTTATGACCATAGTACCTACTAATCATGTTCAGACTGAAGTCATAATAGTGTAACTTGGATAAGAGTATCTGCTGGTCTTTGATTTCAAAGGACTTGCTCTAGACCAACAAGATCAACAAAGTCAAATCTTTTGTAACCTTTAATAAAACTGAGAGTATTTTCAGAAACCATGCATGATAAATAGTCAGCATAATCAAAATGCTGTACAGACAGCACCTAACTTTATGTATACTCTAATAAAATATCTGTTACAGTTTACGTTGATTGATTGATTGATTGATTGAACCATCGTATGGTAGGCATTTCTGCCGCTCCCGGATATACCGCCGGGCCTGCTACGTCTACGCTGGGTTGGAGGGGTTACACGCTTGTTGCTAGTGGTCTCCCACGTAGCGCATGTTACAGGAGTTTGGGGACTGGAATGGGGAGGTTTTTGGGGCATCCAACCAGCAGATACTTTTTTATTAGCATCCATGTTAGATGTTAGCTTAGTACGGCTGCATTGTTCTTGTTCTTCCTCGGACGAGCTGCTGCCTGAGATTGTTTACAACTTTAGGAGTTGCTTATTTMTTGTTTTCTTKTCTTTTGCGATTTCTGACCATTGTTTTTTCTTCAGTTACGTTTGATTTTGCTATGATTCTCTCCACTGTTGTTGGTTTTTTACTCTTTTCTGTTGCTATCGATATGATTTCTTCTCCTTCTCTGACTTTTGGTTGTGGTTCTTGAATAGTTTCTTCCAAGGTCCCTCTGAGCATATGGTTCGTCTGTGATTTGTAGTTTTTCTTCTTATTTGTCTTACAAGATGTTTGTGTTGTGGTTGGTAATGTTCTCAACGTATATCTGGTAGTTTCGATCTTGCTGGATTTTTTTCACGATTACGTGATTTCTTGTATATACACTTGTCTAGATACACGGAACTACTTCACTGTAACGATAATCACAATAACAATGTAAACGCAAGAACATAGCACTAGAACACTATGAACTTAAAATCTTAGAATTTAAAATAATCGTTTGATTCTTGTTTATGTTGCTGCTTCTTGATGGTAAGTCGATATGATAAGTGATTTAGTATGTGCTTATCCATTCGCTTGTTGGGTCTCTAGATGGGATGATATTACTCCACCGGAAATTTTCTCGTCTTGTGTATTAGTTTCTTTTCTTTCCTATACATTGGAGCTTCTTTAGGACTATCCCAATTTTTTGTGGCTGGACTTCTTTCCATGTTTTCCTGGTTTCTGTACAGCGCTTTCTTACTTACTGCTAACACTAGAACACAATATGAAGAGATCTAAGAGTTGATAGCAATTATTTGATGTGTCGCCGATCGTGAGCTAACCACAAGCTGTATTAATATTTGGGMTTATATATGTTGCCAGCATATTCCTTTTTCCTTATACATTTATCTTCTTGTTTTCTTTTGTAAATTCGTTCTTACTGTAAGACATTTTTTTGTTTGTTTTTTCTGAAAGAAAGCCTGAAAAGACGAAAGTAGTTTTTATTATTTTGCTGGTTAGTTGTTCGTTCTACTTGTTCCTGCTACGGTGTGTATTTGTTTCTTAAGCTTCCTTAATGCTATATGAGTTTTCTAGATATTGTTATCGTGCTTGAAACAAGTCGATACAATTACATTTTGACCTATTTTTGAACATGCCCATTTCTCTGCGTGTTACCCTCTTTAACATAAACAACTTGCTATCTCCGGTCCAGGCTATTTCCCAGAATCGGAGCCTTTTTGCCATCTTTATACCTGTTAAGGGTCTGCTATTTGCCCTCCGACACCGTAAGAAGCAAAATTTTGTATGATGCTGCTTCATTTATTCTAAAGGAAGAGAGACATATCTGATAATGAATTTGGGAAATTGTTATTGTTTATGAGACAAATTATGTTCCCTTTATATGCAAATATACTAAAACTTAGCTGCTTATCAAAACACCGGCTAATGTTGGCGTGATCAGCGTTGAATCCCTCTACTCTCCTTTCTTGCTGTCCAGCCCAACAAACCACACACGACACATACGTACACCCAATCGCCATTCAGTTTTAATTAATGTGTGCCGATTGTAGTCTTTTTTAATCACAAATTAAAACAAACACTCAGATCTTAGGTAGTCACTTCATAGCGCTCAAAAACACGTCCTCTCGGGTCGAATGCCACCACTCGAATCAATATCTGTTACAGTTTACGTTATAACAAAATTCGGGTATATTAGAATAATTTAATCCTGTTTTTTTTTAATGTAAGCATTTTTTTCGTAATTTCTATGCACACTTGTGGCAGATTTGTTCTTTTTTTATAGAGTCACTCTGTAACTTTATATTTCTCTTAGCAGAACTGATTTTTTACTAATCTAATACATTTTGAACAAAAACACTTTAAAGTTCAATAATTATATGTCATACATTTATGAAAGACTACTCGACAACAAGAACTCACATATTAAGATAATTATGGTGGTCACAAGAGATTAATAAAAATAATCAAAATTTACATCATATATCAATATGATAGGATAACTTCCACAAAATTAAAATGTAATTCTAGATAAAATATAATGTGAAATAAAAGAAAGTAATCTTCATTTATTTGCGTACGAAATGATTTACACTTACTTCAAAGTTTATCACAACACACTCGAGTCTTACACTTAGCTAACTCGAACAAACAAAAAATCTGAAAAATGAACAATGACACCATAGTCAGTAAACTGTCAGGAACAACTAAAAAATTTCAGAGCTATCTAACAAACTACCTAATATGTTTAATGCTATCACAGCACTTTGTAAAAAAATAATTTTCCATGGCACTAGTTGACGTTGATTTCACATCCGCAATAAGCACCATTCTGAACACAGTATTTCAAAACGTTTCTCCACAATGGGTCACTATATAATACATTTGGGTTTCCTATAATAATTAATAAAGCCTGTGCTCTCGTCAGTGCAACATTCAACCTTCTTGGACTTGCAATAAAACCGATGTTGTGTGACACATCACTGTCAATGAGATTCACAGAACTCCTAACAACCGACAACAGAACAATGTTGAATTCTTGACCTTGAAACTCTTCCACTGTTCCAATCTTGGGTATATCAAATTCGGCTTCACTTAAAATTGCTCGTATTTGCTGGACCTGTTGAAATGCATCTTAATTATGGGAATAACAACTATTGGTAGAGCTATTACCTGTTTAGAATATGGTGATATGATACCTATATCTTCAACTGAAGCCCCCAATCTGTACAGCTCATTAACGTAAAAGAAAATCTGACTGGCTTCTTGTGGATTAAACCAAGAAGGTGAATCGGGAGTCTGAAAATTATCTCCTTCGACACCATGAAACACCATAGCAGGTGGTTCTTTGCCTTTTCTGTGCGGCAGAATTTCTTTAATCTTGTTCAACAAACTAGCTTCTTCGCTATTCAATGGTGAAATCTAAAAAGCTTGGTGTTAAAATCTTTTAAAGCAACCATATATGGTACTAACCGTTGGCCGAAGCTCTGAATTATAAAACATAGTGCTGGACAAATGTAGTATTTCTGGCAATGAGCGATAATTGTAAACCAGCTTGGTAACAAGTCTAGGGTCGTATCCATTTGATTTTGGAAAACCTGTTGGGTCTCGGGTATATGGAAACCTGTTTAGCAGTCTTTCTAAGAAAGACTCACGCAAGCCATTGTCGGAGACAACCCGTGATATCAGACTTGCACCTAGTTGCATTGGATCCCCTGTTCCACAGTATCAAACAAACATAGTGTGTTACAAAATATGTCCTAACTAACACTTTAATTGTACCGGGTGAGCCAACGAAATGAGATAATTCAAATTTTTTAATTTATAAATAAAAACGTCAACTACACGAGCAGAAATTATATGTAAGTGTACAACTTTCACTTGTTGAAAATAATACCCAAAAGATGGCGTTCATTCTTTTGCACACATTCTTGGGAATCTCATTCCGAAAGAGCATGTAACAATTTAGCATTGTCAAAAGTGCTGAGGCCACTTGATCTGCAATCCTGTCCTTCAATGTCTGAATGGTCCTTTGGGCACTGAAAGAAATGCCTTCACAACAAATTCAGGTTGCTCACCTCACCAATCTCCATGGTATCTAAAAATTCTAGATTTATGTCCACACTCCTCATACCTTGCCTGTATAGGTGTGTCCAAATTGTCTTGTTTCATTGGCTCACCCTGTATTATGTATAGTTATTTAAAATAACTAAATATATGGAGGTGCTTAATATAATTGTGACTTAATGACTGAAGGCAACTGTGAAATTTTACAGAATTCACTCAAAACTAAATTATTGTATCCAACTGTAGTGAAATTTATGAACACTTTTATTAAAAATGAACAGAGTCTGTTTTACATACCAACTTAGTAACTACTTATGCTTACTTAACAAATTAATATATATTCAGAGTTTATCAGGAAAAAATAGATATCGTCATTTAGATAGCAGCTTTTTCATTTAACTCATCTTCATTTGATGTCATTTAATTATGTCATAAAGGTGATAATTCTGAAGCATTTAATAAATCGCTTGTGCTATGAAAACATATTAAAGTTTTCAATTCATGGTGTAGTCATAGTCAACCCGATAAATGCACTTAGCTTTTTTTTACAAAATAATAACAATATGAAATCGATAACATGGTTTTACAAAAACGACGTTAAGGAATTGTTTTTCCAGCAAGATGATGACATCAAAAGAACATTGGATAAACGAATAAAAATGTACTACTCGAATATATTTAAATAAATGTGCAAACAAACTATCATATTTGAAGTTCTGTAACACAAAAAATACTAATAATCTACTTTATATTGTTCTCTTAAAGTTGTTGCATATATTTTTCAAGCTTTCACACTTGCATTACAATATACATATGTACTAATTTTTGCACTGTATGCATGTTTCAAAAATTTCAATTTTGTTTCCCTAAAAAGATGAATATACCTGCTAAAACAGCTTGTCCTGATGTAACATCCATAAGCGCTAAGGGAATCATTGCCTCTGGTTCCGTTAATTGTCCAGCTTCATCAATAACAATATGTGTAAAGTGGCCTCTGGGGAACCCCATGTTATACAAAGTACCCAGATTGGAACAAGTGGATACAGTAATTCGATGTCGTCCTATCACCGAAGAATTAATACCTAATAAAATACAATTATTACATTAACAAAAGAGCTAAAAATCCAGAGGTATTTAAGTCATGTTTTTAATGCACTGCATAGATTATTTTATTTTCCCAATTACAACATTTACAGTTTACATTATAGATTAATAATGGCTGATAATCTGATAATAAATCTGACAAAAATAAAGTTAATAAGGATCTATAAAGTTTGGAAATGGATTGTAATATGTAACAAATAAGGATAGATCAACTAAAAATCTTGAAAATGTTTATTTTATAGTTGTAATTTACTTATATAGTTACATATGAATTACTATTATTGTTGATGCTTTTGTGTGCCAGCAGCATATTTTGGGCAATTTGTGATTTTTCGTAACACCATGAAAGGGTTGAAAGAGAACAAGTTAATATTATTTAAAGCCCAAAGAGCACTGCAAAACATAAACTGTACAACAGTTAAAAATCATGACTATTTCACATAATAACTTACATGATATTATAAAAGCACACTAAATCGTGTTGTGGAAAATGGTAGAATTGCTAATTAATAGCCAAAGAAGGAGGGGAAACATGTTGTAGACTAGGTCCGGCATATTGAGATATCATATTCATATTTTTAAGCTTCAAATCATAAGAAAGTTTGGTATTCACAAAAAACTCTTGCTATTCAAAAACATCACAGAGAAGAAAAATACATTTTTTTGTTGAATAATGGCAATGGTACATTATGGGTCAAATACTATGACAGGTGCAACGTTAAATTCATTCCATGGACAAAAAATGCAGCAATGTCCTCAGGTAAGATATATTGAAAGGTTTTTTATCAGGGGCATTTCACGATAAGCAGACACCCCAACAAATTTTGGTTTTATAGAATTCGTCTATATTTTGATATGTTGTACATCTTCAATGCCTAAGTGCACAATGGAAGTAAAGCGTGGAGGTCTAATAATGAGCTCGTGAAGATTTTGAAGGTAATATAGGTTTGACTGCTATTATTGTATTTACAACAACAGCTTCTTCTTTGGATTAGTTCAGCGATATTATGTACATAATGTTACTAGTTGCCTAGCAAAGCTATTAAAAAAAACTGTCAGCCCTACAAAAAAAGTAATGCCAGTCAAGGTCTCAAGATTTTTGTGTTGTTTTATTTGAAATGTAGGTACATACCAAAAACCATTCGTAAAACCAACAGTAGTCACTAATTGCATGACTGCTTCACCTACTGTACATTTGATCTACTTAGAACCACTTTGCCAGAAAAAGATAATCGAATCGAACATTTGAAATTATTATGAGGTAAATAAAGGTGCACTCTTGCCGATATGTGAGCCAGTGAAAAGCAATTTATGGTCAAAGGTGAAGTAAAAGTTACTGCATTTTTTTTTATTTTGATTATAAAACATGTTTACTTGACTTACACCATTTTGCTTTTCACCAACTTATATAGGTATATATAGGGCTGCCATCCCTCCGGGTTTCCCCGGATTTGTTCTAGTTTGGAAGACGTCTGGGAAGCGTCCGGGCGGGGTTTAAATTGTAGTCCGGGTAAATATTGTTAATTGTATAGAAAAATAAAAAGTTGAACAAGTTTTCATTTAATTTTATTAACTGAGTAACTAATATTGGGTTTGTTCATTTTTTATTTAATACCTAAAAAGGTTAAAAAATAAAGCAAAATTACTCACTTGTCGTCACAAGAACGATTAAACATACTATTTCATGTAACAAAAGAGGTTTAAAATTAAAGTGTTCTTTTATCAAGTATGGAGTAAAATATATTTTAATCAAGATGTAATGTCCAGGATGAAAGCTCCAAAATCCGAGGAACTTACACTTCCGGTCCTGGGGGGCAGGTTTTAGAGATGGCAGCCCTAGGTATATAACAACACTGACCATCAGGTTCTTTAGCCCTATGGTTAGTGGTTGTAAAGCCCAATAAGTTTTCCATGTTGTGGTTTAAAACACTAAAAAAAATTGTCCTCGCCCAATGAATTGCGACATTTACACCAATGTAACTTTCCAGGCCCCTAGTCCTTTATTATTTGTACCTACTCCTAGATTCTCCAAGGCAAAACCCAAAAGGCAATAAATCAAAGGAAAGGAGAGCTAGTAGGCATCTGTGTATTCCCACCTTTAGGCATAAAATGAGATCAGCTTAATAACCAAAACTACCATGCACCATGTACAATCAGAAAATTTAAATAAAAATAATAATTTTCAATACCAATGTTGACTGGTCAACCCAGAAATTACACTGCATTGGAGAAGGTTTTGGGACATTGCAGATAGTAGTTCATACATGTTTATTCTGTAACTTCCGTAATAATTCTCATGATATAAATATGTAATTCAATTCGAGTAACAGGTTTAGAATATGGAGGTGTTGTGGGGCTAACTTAAGGTTAAGTTAGTACCATATCAAAGTTCCAAAAAACAAAAAGTAACAATTTTTTCTTTTGGCAATTAATTATCCATTAAATAGCAACAAATTAAAACATGAGTGTCAAATCAGTAATAAAACTTTGTGATGCTAACTTAATGGATGTAAATCTTTCACGTTATATGAAAACTGCAGCATATAGAAGCAATATTGAATATTTTATGTACTGCTTTAGCATTAAATACTTTTACCCAAGCTGCGTAAGAAATTTACAGGAATTCTTATAAATTAGCACAGCTAAAAACTTAAACCTCACCCAAAGTCAGTCCGTTTGCATTTGTGACGTGAGTTCTTGCATGGGTCCCCTCTTTACTCAGCTCCCCAGTGGCACAGTAAGGAATTAGTTTTACCGGAATTGTATTTTCGACAACGCATCTATATGCAACATATCTGACCAAATCTCCTGGCTTGATTGTACCAGAATCTATCAGACGAATAGCTATCAGATCTGCTGCGCTATTCGATGGAGTTCCAACCAAAATTCGAGCCTCCGGCATCAACCTCAGTAGCTGCAGGATCGTTTCTATCAGTGTTACAGTCTTGCCAGTACCGGGCGGCCCAAATATTATGTAAGGCAAAGGTCGAGCTTCACCCAGTAGTATGTTACGGACAGCCTCCTTCTGGTAAAAATTCAAACTGTTATCGAACCATTCGAGTTTATGAACTGTCTTGCCTTTTTCGTACTTAAGTGGTCTAGCGTTTCGAGCATTCTTAATATTTGAATCGGTGTTTTCCAATAGAAGTTTAGATTTTTTATTATCGTCCTGAGTGTTATTCTCAAATTCTGGATTTGTTGTATTAATATGTTTTAAAATACTGTTCAATACCTGTTTGTGTTTGTTTGGGGTCTCTTTCAGTAATGGATTTTGATTTTTAGTGTTTTCACTGATCGTGCTGAGATTATCTTCATAATGATCATACGTGAACATGAACTGCGGTTCCCTCAACTGAATTCTTGAAGGAAATAGGAAGTCTTTGCCAAGATTTCTAACTACCAGACCAACTGCCTGGTGTATTTTTTTAAAGCTGGTCCTCGATGCCACAGCAGTGATGGAATAATCTTCCCCTTTATAAGTGTCATGGAACATTTGATTGAACTTTAAATATACGTGCTTTGCACCCACTTTATGGACATACCCTTCCAAATTCATACCACTCGGATTATAAGCATCTTTGGCAATTATTTTATCACCAATCATTACAGATGGTCGTCTTTCGGAAAGATTCTCTATCTCCAACATCAAAAATTCATTGTTCCTTATAAAACAGGCCCTCTCTTGATCATAGACCCTCATAGCCATGATATTAGCTATTTCCTCTACATGTATCAATGTGTGGAAGTAATCTTCGTACGAGGTAAAGCTAAGAGAAGCCAGGCATGGCTTAAGTCTGTGCAGCTCCTCCGATATGAATATGACATCTTTCGCTGAATCCGAATGGTTCAAAACCATATCCCAGAGCTTTTTGGGCACCGGATATTCCGGAAGCTTATGGGATATAAATCGTGGCGGCATTATCGGTCGTTCTCCTCTCAAGACATCCTGTTCTACATCGTTACATCTTCTTCCACCATACCGTCTCGACTGGTATGATCCCTGACCCATAAAAGATGATGGGTTAACTGTAGTAGTCAGTGAAACGGTGATCCATCGACCAATTTTAAAATTTTCAAACACGAACAACAGCAATTCCCTGCTGATTCCAATGTTCTTCGCTCTACATTTAAACTCGATCTTTACATTGGCTTTCGGCCTTATTCTTAAATTATTTACTTGTGTTTCCAATGTGCACTGGCCGTTTGCTTGTGCACATTGTACTTCCTTCAAAACAAGACCTTCTTTGAGAGTATGGTTAATGTGCAGTTCAAATTTTTTAATCTCATTCAGTCTAAGAAGCTCTAAGTTAATGTTGTTTGAGATGTAGACTCCAGGAACGTTATCTTCAAAAGCTTCAACAGCAGAGACTATAACATTCTCTTTTATACTCTTCTGATATTCAGGTACGACATTAATTGCCCTCCAACAGCAACGACCTTGTTCACTTTCTATTACCTCCGCCACGATTTTATCTGCTGTCTGAGGTACATACCCAGAAATTAACGACTCCGTATTAAAGTACACATTTCTATCTATCGTCCCACATCCTTTAATAGAATCCCAATCCCTAACAATCCCCTGGAGTGTCTTAAAACGTAATGGACGTATTCCTTCAACATTTAAAATTTTCCCGCCAAGATCAACAACATCTTCATCGATCTCACTTTTTACATCAACCAGTAGCCAATCACCAACAATCGGCACAAAATCAGATTTGACACTGTTTAAATCTAGACTGAAATCACCAGGGTGAACAATTACTTGGCGCTCCTTTCTTTTGACCACTTTGCAAGCAACGGAACGAATGCACCATTTTCGACCCTCGGATTCTTGAATACTGTCCCAGTCGCTAGTAATCATCACTACGTTTGTTATTTGAACCTTGCCTTTATCTACATAAGCAATGTAAGAAACTTTTGATCCCACGGGTATAGCCAAATCTGTAGATTCAAATTCATACAATCCATCAATCATGTATTTCGTCCTTTTTACTGATGTTATAAATCCTGTTAAATGTCGTGTAGAAAAGCTTGTGTCTTCAGGTTCAGCATGCTTAACAGTAGTAGTATCAGTAGTGTTTTCTGCACAACTATTTAAAATATTGTAGGCCTCGTCAAGAGAAAGCTCTGTCTCCTCATAACCACCAAAAAAGTAAGAAATAATTGATTTTAACATTTTGTGGTTGCAAATTAAAATTAACTAAAGAAGTGTTTGTTCATTGGTTTTAAAAATTAGAAGTAACTAAGTTTTCTTTCAAAATTCTAGGTTATAAAAAAATTAGGTTATGTTTGCTGTCAAAGTCTCAATTATCAAAAATGTTGATGCCAGAGAAATAGAGGGGGGAGAACGCTTATGGACCTGTGCGAATTAGTAAACAAAAAATGCATTTTTAACTATTTTAACACATGGAAAGTACCAAAAATAAAGAAATACATGTTTGCCAATACATTATTTGTTTATTTGGGTTGGATTACTCGAGTAATCAAAATATAAGAATAATAATTATTTGTCAGTGTTTAACAGAATCAGCGTTTTTTCCAAAAACATATCGGATATTATGGATGCTGAAAGCATTCATCCCCATATAACTGCTCTAGTTTTACATTAGTACATGATGGGGTGGTTACACAAACGTGGATCAAAGACCCGAATTTAATCCGCGGTCGTTGCATAGGAACATCATAAATCCAGTGTTCTGTTTACTGTTGAGATAGTAACGACTACAGTTTAAACCCGGATCAAATTTGATCCACGTTTGTACAACCCGACCTAAGCATATTAAAAGTTGTTACTCAATTTCAAGTTTGGACTTGTGTTGGAGATTTTTTGTCTCCGTTTATTTAGTTACAGTGTTTTAGCCGAATACACAGTTACTTCAGTTTTTGATTTTAACTAAGTGCAGGATCAGTGGCAGATTTAACCTTCGTAAGGGCCCCAAGTGCAATTCAACTCACCCCTCCCCGTTTTTCGTTATTAATATAAAAGTGCATGGATTGATTTATTAATAGAAAATACATATACACAACATTTGTTAGGTATTAGCGCATCCATCAAACATTAAAATATATTTGTTTGAAATAACATCATTACTTTTTTATTGTCTTACTTAAGATTGAAAGGGTAGCAAATGAATGGGTGTATAAAACTGATTTGTTTTAGGAATTCTTTTTATTTTGTTAGTATTTAGCAGCAAAAATTTAATCACAATTTTTTGTATTGTTACATTTCTGCTTTATGCTGCCTTCTTGAAATGACTTTTTTTTTATTACACGTAATTAAGGTGTGTCAAATGGGAGAACATAAAGAAACCAACTTGGAATTGTTAACAATTCCTTTATAATGTGGCAATTAGATTTGATCCTGAATGTCACACAAAATAGGAAAACTCTTAAGAAAATGCAACCTGGAGATCACACTTAGATCTCTTTTCTCAAAAATAAACTCAGTCCTTGATACATTACAAAAAAAAACACCTTAAAAAATATTTAAACAACACAGAGCACATCTGAAATTACAAAACATACAAGCAGAACAACAAGACTGAATCTTGAAATGATACAAAAAACAAATCAAATGGATTATATGAAAGAAGAAACATTCAGCATTAACTAGAATTTATTCATTAGGTGAAAATCGGTTATACGTCATCTAGCTGTGGCTGTACGAACTAAGACGTAAGTTGGTATGGTCGGAAAGTACAAAGACACATTGTCGATTGCCCAATAAGCGTGAAATAAAATTACTTAATTTTTCATTTTCATTTTAAGTCAAAGTTAACAACCTTCTCTACCACATATTTAAGATAGAGATGTCGATGTGTCCACGTCAAGTTTAAGAGTGTATCAAAGATACAGCCACCACGGAATCTTTTTGTCACATGTAATGTACACCCGCGGACATAGAAAGTGAGACAACCTAGCCGGGCGGCATATCGGACGGGGTATTTTGGATCGCAACCCTTCCGAGTAAAAGCGGTACAGCTAGATGACGCATAGCGGTGCAGATAGAGCCATTTATGTTGTTATATCACTGGAAGGTATGCTACCGTTATAACACTCCTCGGTGTTTCAAGTTTCAGATATTATTCGAAAATTTATATGCTTGCTTGCCTGCTACCCTTACTAGTTTACTCTGCTCCGCTTGGCTCGCCAGGTTCCAGTTTAATTTATTTGTTGGCTCCCAATGATGAAGTTTAGCAAAGTTGAATAATTATTATCACGACTGACCAGCAGACAGGGGAAAATACAACTTATTTTTTTAGTGAAAGTAAGTTTGTGTTTACTTTCATATTTACTTAACTATCCATGAGCACTTTGGAATCATTCTAAACTAAAATCCGGATATATTATTTAATAACATTAGCTGACTTTAAAAAAACAAATTGTTTTTTTTTGCAAAAGAAAATGGGGCAAAGACATTGCAATATTCAAATAAGTACTTGGGCAATTTAGATTTTAATGTAAATATCAAGCAGTGGTGAGGATATATTAAATGTGATCCAAACTGAATATAACAGAGACATTGATAAATAACATCAAGATAAGTAAAAGAATCTTATTATTATTAGTATTAGTTTGGAAAAAAAATTTTCTCAAAAACGGTTAAATTTAGACAAATTGTAGAGATGCAAAAATTATGTATTTGAAGCGCCTTTACAATGAAGTAAATTAGCTGTGGTTATTACTATAGTGTACCCCAGAAGCAAAAGAAACAACTTCTGGTTCACGAAATGTGTCAAATCTTTTATGAATAAGTCATAACTGTAAAAATTCACTAACATATTTTAATTTTTTATATAGTTAATAAAAAAAAATATTGTTTTGTTCAATTCTGGAGAGCAGTAACTTACCAGAGTTTGGAATTAGATGGGCAATAAAAATTTATGTTTGTTGTAATCAGTTACAGCAGATATTGTATTCTTTTATGTTGATGTCTAGCACTGTTATCATACAGTACTATTTATTCAACTTTGATATGGTTTAGACGGTTTATTCAATATAAACGCAAACCTGCTCTTTAAACTACAGTAGTATACAATGGTCTACCAATTTTTAAATGATATGCATTTTGCTTACCGAAAATGTGTCACATTTTCTTTATTATTATTTTTTTCTAAAATCATGCTTAACAGTTATTTAACAACCTGAAGTTTTTACATTAAAAAATACAAGTGCATTCTTAATGATAATCATTTGGAACAGTAGCAAACTTTTCCGGAACGATCTAGTTTACAGTGAGATTGAGTGATACAGAAATCTTATGTAATAATTTGAAACTGTATCAACATTCAGGTAATCTCGCAATAAGGTTTGAGGTGCGTAAGTAAGCTTCAGCACATTGGGGGTCTGTTATTAGCTGGTTGTTCTGCGAAACTCGATGCAGGTAAGAACAAGATTGCATTGTCACTCCTCTGTATTTGTGATGAAATACTTACCTATACTTTCTGGTATTAAAACTTTTATGGCCCTCCAGCGACGCAAACAGACGGTCTGATAGATAATGTGTTTCCCGGTAAAATTTTTGTTCTAGCTTTGCCCGGGTTTAGCTCATCCATCGCGAGAAAAATCGTAATCAGTTCAGAGAGACGTTCTGAAATATATTAAAAAGCAAAAGTGCTTGTTGTTCTTCACAATAGTTGCTTTTATTGAATTTTTACGTGTAATGATAAAAGTTCTGTTATAAGTAATTTTATCCTATTTTCAAATGTGTCAATATGAATAAAATTGATTTAAATATTGAAAGATAGTATGTAATTATATTAATAAAAAACTGCAAAATGAAATATTAAATTGATTTTAGTATTGTTCCTGCAAGGGAGTTCGATAATTTTGAGAATTTCTGGAAAAGTGTATCCATTTATAGGTATAGGTATAGTTTTAGCAACTCAGATGGCATATCTATATAACTTAAATTCTCATTTGTGCATCAAGATTAAAAATATGAAGTTGATTGTGTTTATGTGCAAGTGATATTGAACTATTTTTGCTTTTTAATTTTATTTACGAATAGTTCTCGCAATAGGTGAAATAATTTGGGGCAAGCGCTCGAACCAAAAATTTGCCGGAAACATGTTATCTGTTCGTCTGCTTGCACCGCCTTAGGGCCATAAAAGTTTTAATACTGCAAAGTAGGTATAGGTGAGTAATCCGTCACAAATACAGAGAAGTGACATGCAATATTGTTCTTACTATAAGGTGTACTGCATCGAATTTCGCAAAACAACCAGGTAATAACAGATCCCAATGCGCTTAAGCTTCTTACGCGGCTCAAATTACTACAAATGGTACTATTTTTGTATCACTCAATCTCATTGTAAACTGAGGGCAGCCATAACAGATCCCTCCCGAAAAAGTGCAGTCTTCGGTTTACTGGTTKGCTAGGGTTCCAAATGCTTATAATTAAGTATGCAGTTTTAATTTTTAWTGCAAATACGTGAAGTTGTTAAATAACTTAGGGATGCTTTTATCAAAAAGAAAATATATAATAAAGGAAATGTGGCATATTTTCCGTAAGCAAATGCCTAATACTTAAAATTTGGTAGATCACTGTATACTAGTGTAGTTTAAAGAGTTGGTTTGCTTTTATATTATATGCTAGACATCAATGTAAAGGAATACAATATATGCAGTAAAGGCGCTCTAAGTATATAATTTTTGCCCCTCTGCAAATTTGTCTAAAGTTACCCGTTTCTGAGAAAAAAAATCTTTTCCAAACTAATACTAATAATAATAAGATCCTATTACTTATATTGACGTTATATATCAATGTTTCTGTTATATTCGGTTTTGATCACATTTAAAATATCCTCACCACTGTTTGATATTTTTACTTATATCTAAATTGCCTGCACACTAATTTATTTGTAGTAATTTTATTTTGCAATCTGTAATATTGCTCATTTTTTTAGCAAAAAATAATTTGTTTTCTTAGTCATGTAATGGTATTAAATAATATAGCAGCCTGATTTTACTTTAGAAATATTCTAAAGTGCTCATTGATAGTTAAGTAAACATAAAAACTTACTTTCACTAAAAAAAGGTTATATTTTCCCCTGCCTGTTTGTCAGTCGTGATGATTATTCACCTTTGCTAACCCTTGGCATTGCAAGCCAACAAATAAAAGAAACTGGAACCTGGTCAATCAAGCGGAGTGGAGTAAACTTGTAACGGTAGCAAGCATATGAATTTTGGAATATCTGAAACTTGAAACACCAAGGAGTGTTATAACAGTAGCATAACTTTCAGTGATATAATGTAAATGGCTCTACCTGCGCCGCTATGCGGCAACTAGCTGTACTGATTTCACTGAGAAGAGTTGTGAACCAACCCGCCCCACATGCCGCCCAGCTAGATCGTCTCATTTTCTATGTCCGTCAGTGTACTTGTTTATGGAATAAATAAAGTCTGAAGGCCTGAAGCGCCTTTGCATAAATCTRCCACTGTATAGGATGCTTTTAACTAAAACACCAAAAATTAAACTCTAAAGGTTTATTAATGGTTATTTTGTGTGAATAATAGTAGATATTACTTAGATATTAAGAAGGCCAGACCTATATTAATTCTAAAACAAACAAAAACGTAAATACATGAACAAACTGTGAGCTGTGCTTTTTCTACCTTCATTCAAATGGCAGTAACTAAAGCATTATTTCAGTTAGCATAGGTACAATAGTTTCACTGCATACCATGAAAAAAGGATTATAAAACACACATCCCACAAAAACAGACAGGCCACATTTTATGTAAAGTAAAAAGAAAATACTCAGTCTAACATACACACTGGGGCTTTATTAAATACATGGATTTAAAAAGCTTGACACACTGATTTTCCTACACAAAAAATAATAGTGTACCTCGATGCAAAAATACAGTTTAGTTTACATTGCTTTTATTACAACTAGAAATGCTACAAACTGCCAATAAATATGCCACTTTAAACTGCTACTGATTAATTACATTGAAATGATGATGATAGCGAATATCCACCGTCTGCACATTGGTTATCATCTAGAGCAGTAACTAGCTGTATTTCATGACGAATACAACTAGTTCAATCAACAGCAGTGAAAAGGAGTGTACAGCAAAGTCGTTATAACATTTATAAATGTAAGACTACTTTATTTCAGATTGTAAAAACTCAACCAGGAATGCCAAACCCTGCTCCAATGCAGCAAATCAAAAGACTAGAAATTTTACATTTCTAGTATTCTAATTTCCTGTTCGCTCCTAGTTCCCCTAATCCTAGTCCCTAGAAGCTCCGATAATCGTCAAAATGTACAAGAAGATATTGATGATATCAACATAAAGATTCAAGGCTGCGAAAACGTATTCCTCAGGAGAAATTGAATACTTATGCTTGCCACCCAACATTAGCTGAGTGTCATAGATCAAGTAAACTGAGAACAATAACGCTCCTAAGGAGGCATACACCAACGAAACTATCCTGCTGTGGACAAAGATTGCAACGATCCCAAAGATGAAAACGATCACAAAGCACACTAGCAGCACTCCACCGCACATGGTGAAATCATACTTAGTTTGCAGTGCGAAAAGTGTCAGCGCGAGGCATACTGCTGCAGTAATTCCAACGGCCATCAAAACTTCAATCGCATCATATTGAGCAGACACAACGGCAAGCATGAATGCCTCACCAAGCGTGAACAGGAACAGAAGAATATAGTTTATGGGAGCTTTGCGTCTAAGATCACCGCAGCAAGCAAGAGCGATCATCGCTGCAAAGACAATGACTATGGCGACTATGAAAAGTGCCGGTCTAGCTTGCACCCATTTTTGTGTTGGCTCATGAAAAACGAACCAGCTTATGAAACCTAGAGTAATTGTGAGCTGCACCATGAGGATGCTGTACACCTTGCGAATGAAACCTCTTCGAATACTGGCATCCGAAAAGTCGAAGCCCTTGACTTCTGGGTCTTCATAGCCGCTGGAGTTTCCACCGTACATTCCTAAAAAAATGAGGCAATGTTAGTGTAGCAACTTACACAGGTAACGAAAAAAACAAAAAAAACTTGACAGTTAAGGCCATGCTTGCACTTACATGAAACATTACAAAATCACCCTTTTTTTAAATCGATGCAAAGTATGAACAGGCGCTATATTACCTCAACAAATTCACCATTCATACAATTATTAAAATTACGAAATTTCTCTTTAATTTTTTACTTTAATCTGTAAAAGTTCATGTTTCATTTCGGGAATTGAATATATATTGGTTGAAAAGCAGCAGTTTGGTGTGGGTTTAGCTGTTATATGTAACCTGAAAACAATTCACTCAACGTTAAGTTTCACCAAGTATAATCCAAAATATTTTATTAATAGGTAAAGCGCTTTCGGCTAATAGGCCATTGTCAGTACCACATTACAAAAGAAAATATTACGACGTTCAATTAATAAAATGAATCTAAACAAGCTATATTGATATGGAAAGCAATTTTCAAACCAGCAAGTTAACAAAATTTCCTATTAGATCAAAAATTTTCTATTTCAATAATAAATATCTTATACAAAAGTCATGTTTAGCCATGGGTTCTTAGTCCACTTTTAGCGGAAATTCTCATGAAATATTCAAAAATACTGTTTCTCACTTCATGTTATTTTTTGGTACATTATGTAGAGATGTTTTGTCTTTTCTCAGAAAATCAACAAAATCTAAATAATTTTCTTACATTTAAAAAATCATTACACAATTCTATTAATTTTATTTATGAAACAGAAGTTGATAATAAAATTTCCTAGATTTATTAATTTTGCGCAACCAGTCTTCTCCATATCTTTCTTTTGAAATTTTCAAAAATCAACTTGTACGAACAACTTAAACCCTTATTTTTCTTTTTCTATTGTCATCTAATGACATAAATATTGCCGTTTTGTCCATAATAAAGATAAAATTTCAGTTTTAAATCATTCAGGTGTATATAGCTTTGCATGTAACGACTGCAATTCTGTTTATATTGGACAAACAGCAAGATCCATTCTGATTATCTGATTAGAAGCAAAAAACAATTTAACAAGTATAAAAATACAGAAATTGTAACTTCAAATTCTTTGTTAGCGAATCATTAATTATCATTTGAAGGTACTTCCACTTTGGACAATTTGAAAAGTTTACATTATTATAAGAAATCATCAAAATTAAATACAATTCTAAATTGCAATTTCAGTTGTCCCATTCTAAATTATTTATTTGACACTAATTTTCATGTTGCTGGTTTGAAAGTTGCTTTTCATTTTTAGTCAAGATTGCTTGTTTAGATTTATTTTATTAAATTAAGGTTGTAATATTTTCTTTTGTAATTAGGTACTGACAATGGCTTATTAGCCAAAATTGCTTTGCTTATTAATAAAATATTGTGGATTAAACTTGGCAAAACTTATTTAACATTAACTTCATTTGAGGTGTTAGTTTACTAACATACACAGAATAAATACAAAATACAGCAATTTCGTTACAATTTAAAACATGTTTTAGTTAGAGTTGTCAAGTGTTATAACTATAAGCAGTTTGCCTCAAATAGGAAAAAAAGGTACTGTCTGTTTAATCGACTGTATTGTCAAGTCATAAAAGGGGCACAGCTAGTAAGATGCACAAAACCCACTGTCAGGTAAAAAGAGAAGTGCCATTTCAAATAATATTGTAGGCCATTCTTGAGAGAAAGCGCCCCACACCATAACCCAGTGGTACTATACCACGACCATATATTTAAAAAAAGTAAAACAAATGAAACAATATTAGGATAAATATGACAACAAAGTAGTCAAAAGTAGAGCAACATTTCAAATAATTTACAAAAAATTAAGTTTCTAGTAAAATTGTCAGCTATAATGAATTTATGAATTCAGTTCATCCTTAACTACCTTTTATCAAATTTAGTTAGGTTAGGTTTCTCGGTGCAAGAAATATGCAACCTTGTGATATTCATCTTTAAAAGAGAGAAGTGTGTGGGAACATAGTTAAGGATGAATAATGTTCACAGATTTGATCAATTATTGTAACCTGCTGTTCGTCCTTCAACAGTTTGTCCAGAGTGTCCAGACAAACACTGTCTCTATACACCACCTTCAATTAATGATAAATAACACAAAATCGCACATTTCTTGCTTTGAAAAACCTAATCACAGCTTTAACTTCGCAACATCTCAGCTGGCGGCATTTTCTGTTTTCTTAAACATCATAAACACCCATAGAAGCAACATAGTCAATGTCGGCAAAATACTATATGGCGCAAACAGGTACTAGTTTATGGATGACCCTCGTACTTTGTTCTGAATTTTCTGTTGTCCAAATTCAAGTTTTGGGACTTCAGTTTTTTATTTAAAGTCAACGTATGTTAGCGCTGAGGCCTTTTAATGAAAAAAGGGACTTCCCCTGTTTGTGACAGTTAGCTAATTGATCTGATGTGATAAAAAAGCAGGAGGCAGGGACACATATATGGATATGTCATATAGAAATATATAGAACTTCCTAGTGACACTACAATATACAATATAGACTACTCTCAATTTAAACACCAAAATTTAACTCAACAATTTATTAATGGCAATTTTATGTCAATAACAATAGATATTACGTAGACATTAAGAATATAAATATATAAAATAAAAACCTGAACAAACTATGGAGTGTTTTTTGTACCTTCATTCAAATGGCAATAACTAAAGCATTATTTCAGTTAGTACAGGTACAATTTCACTGGTTCATCAACTACACACAGTGAAAAAAGACTATAAAAACACATCTGACAAAAATAGACCAAGAACATTTTAAAACACTCAGCCTAACATGCACACATGCATTAAAATATACAAATTTAAAAAGCTTGAGACGTTGATTTCTCCTGACAACATGGAATAAGAAGGGACTCCTTCATTATTGATCATAATAAAGTGTATCTCAATGTAAAAATATGTAATTCAGTGTATACTTCTTTTATTACAACTAGAAATACTTATAAATTTTCAATAAATATGCCACTCTACACCACTATTAATTAATTTATTGAACAATAGTTATCATCTAGTGCAGTAACTTTGATCACAAATAGAACTAGTTCAATAAAGAGCAATGAAAAAGAATAGGGAGTATTCAATATACCAATCGCTTTACGATTACCGATTCTGATTTGATTCGAATAGATTGCTATAAGTTTAAGCGCAAAACACTTTTAACTGAAATAAATAATGAATAAAAATATTATACGCAAAATATATTACCAATGTTATCACCCTTTCTGGAGGACCAACAACACCATAATGTTTCAGTATTGATTTCATTGACAGTGGAAAGAATTTTTTCAAAATATGTTAATGACAGTAAAAAATGTGTTTCCTAAAACAGCAAAAACTAAAGTTTTGTTACAAAGCCACATTAAAGACTGTAGTGCAGTATCAATTAAATAAGTACCTACCAGGTAGGGAGCTCGGAAAAGCTCTCAAATTTGTAAACACGACTTCAATTATTGATCTAATAAATTAAAAGGAATGACTTGACACAAAGAAATGACCAAATTTGTTTTCTACACCATTTTCTTTCAGGTATCAATGCTTTTTTAGCTTATAAATGAATATAACTTACATTTTTAAGGAAACCTGCTAACTTCTGTGATGGATACCAAGCCTTAATCGTGAATATTCTAAAAAAGTATTAACCCTTTCATAAAATAAATTGTTAGAAAAGGGTTAATAAACAAACTTTAGTATTGGTAATATATTTGCAGATCAACGGGTTAGTCGTTCAAGAATTTTTTTAATTTTTAATCTTTTGTGTTTACTGGTTTTTAGTCCAACTAACAAGGTAAATATGTACTTTTTATAATTCTGTCTGAGCTATTGCGGAAATTAAAAATTAAAAAATCTAATTTATTTTTGTATTACTCATATACTATTGTTGTTGAATGAATGTCAATAAATAATAAAGCAGGTTCTGAAAGTGGAACTAATTTTTGTCATGTAGGAAAAGCAGTCTTTAATTTTTTGACAGATATCTGGACTAAATAGAATATTTTCCATTATATTAAAAAAATAGTAGTAGTAGTAGTAGTAGTGCTTTGTTATTCTTTTATTAGTGTAAAAGCCTACTGCGAATTTTGTAAAATTGGAATATTATACATAAACTAACATTGCATGATTTCATAGGATGAACTGTCAAAATAAGCTGTGGATAACTATACAAAGTGTGATAAGGATGAGAAAAAAGAAGTGTCTAAGTGGAAATTCATTTAGGTCATGAAAAAAATAATAATTTGCAAGCGTCTTTAGCTTCGTTTACATTTGCAAATAAGTGTTTGTATGAATGCACTAGAACTGCTTTAGATCCATTTCAAGAGATTGTTTTAATAGCACAAAAACTAGGCATTTTATAATCGTTGATGTCACATAAATAAAGTAGTAGGTATTTGTTAAGTCGATATTGCACTGCAGTCTTCAATGTGGCTTTGTAAAATAACTCTAGTCATTACTGTTTTAGGAAACACACACTTTTGTAGTTACCAGCAATTCTCTTGACTTGTCGACTTGCTGAAACATAGGATCATATGTTAAAATGCATGTCTATGCTATGCTATCTACACCTCAACCAACTGCAGATAGTACTATTTTGCTGTCATTACAGCTCATCAGTGCAGTTTAGGTCTAGTGTAGACAACACGGCATAGAACTGGTTTTGCTTATATACCAAAGCAATGGTGTGATGAAAATAAGAATTTAGGATGGCAATGCCATCTGTCAGCATTACACTGACATGATGACAAAGCCACCTAGCTGCCTTAACGGGTACTACTTATAGGATCATATGGTTTTGTTGGTTCTGCTATTGGATGGTTGCTTAAAAATATATATGTGATTTTAATAAAATACTTTAAGTTGCTGTTTTAATACAATAGTTTGCACTTTTTTGCAAACAGTAATAGTGGTTGTTATTGGTAAGCTGTTATCATCTAAAGAAACTGCCACTGCTTTTTTATTTTCAATAAGAATTGTCTATATAATCTAATCTAAAACCTGCAATAGCTCACAATAAAGTTGCAGGCTGCAGCTGTCTCTGATTCTAGAACGACCAAAAAACAATTTTCCGATTGTAATAGCAATAAATAAGCGACTGCAATTTAACAATAGATTGAAACTGGCTTGTATGTTGCCAAATGAAAATCACTGAAATTCCTTCCATTCAATGGGTGTATTGAATGCTCCTAATGTACAGCAAAATCAGTATAACATTTATAAACGTAGGTACCTTATTTTGGATTGCAAAAACTCCATCAGGAATCGCAAAACCCACTCAACAATTTAGAAAATCAAAATACTAAGATATTTTACATTTCCAGTATTTTAGTGGCCCGTTCCTTCCTAGCTCCCCTAATTCAAGTCCTTACAATACCTGATAATCTTCAAAATGTACCAAAAGATGTTGATGATATCAACATAAAGATTCAAGGCTGCAAAAACATATTCCTCAGGGGAAATGGAATACCTATGCATGCCACCCAACATTAGCTGTGTGTCAACCACCAAGTAAAGTGAGAACAATACTGCTCCTAAAGAGGCATACACCATCGAAACTATCCTGCTGTGGACAAAGATTGCAACGATCCCAAAGATGAAAACGATCACAAAGCACACAAGCAGTGCTCCACCGCACATGGTGAAATCATACTTTGTTTGCAGTGCAAAAAGTGTCAATGCGAGGCAGACTGCTGCAGTAATCCCTACAGCCATCAAGACTTCAATAGCATTATAATGGGCTGCCGAGAAAGCAAATGTGAAGGCCTCACCAAGCGTAAACAGGAAGAGAAGAATGTAATTTATCGGAGCTTTGCGTCTCAGAGTATCACAGACAGCAAGCATGACCATCACTACAAAGATAACGACTATGGCGACTATGAAAAGAGCTGGTCTTTCTTGCGCCCATCTCTGTGTTGGCTCATGAAAAATGAACCAGCTTATGAAACTAAAAGTAATCGTGAGCTGCACCGCGAGGATGCTGTACACCTTGCGAGTAAAACTTCTTCGAATACTCGCATCTGAAAAGTCAAAGCCTCTGACTTCTGGGTCTCCATTGCCACTGGAACTTCCACCACACACATCTAAGGAAATGAAGCTATGTTAGTATGCAAAACACAACTATATGAGGGCTGTTTTTTGTTTTTAACCTCTGATAGGTTACATAAAGACCTATTTACATAAAAAAATATTTTTTAATTAAAATTTGAGCAGTCTTACTGATTTCTCTACAAAATCATCAAAACCATTGAAACATTTGTCATACGATGACACAGGCTTTTAGATGCCCTGGTCAGGAAACTGTAGTGCCAACTAGGTCAAGAACATTTTCTCGAGTTTCTCGTTATCTGCCTAACCATGAAGGTATAACAAAGGCGATTTATTGTGAAATATTATGATGCCTGCGTAAAGCAATTTACGAGTGGAATAAACGAAGACACATGCCTTCGTTTGGCATTGTCTTGATTCAAAACAATGGCACCACCACACTGTGCCCACATGACGATCTATTCAAACAATTCCAGTGTGAAGTTTTCAACCATCCATCATACAATCCGAATTTGGCACCAATAATTTTTATATCTTTGTGAACTAAAGACATTTTTTAGCGGACACCACTTCTTCATTAAAGGTAGGATGTCAAATTATACTTGACCAAATTGGCAGCATAGTTCCTTGAAAAGGGTATCTCAAAGCTTGTGTCACAACATGAGAAATGCTTCAATTGTTCTGGCAATAGGGTATTATCACTTTTTTTTTTAATTACGTAAAATGAAATCTTGAAGTGCATATATATAGTACGTATTGCTAAAAAAAAACAAAAAAAAATATTTCAAGGCAGAGAATTTCAGGTCTGAAATTCGAATCTTAGGAGTCACCCCCAAACCACTTCTATCCAAGGTTATTCAACTCATGACGTCAAGTGTCATATAAACATTACCCAGGAGCGTGCTAATTAATGGTGTAGTATCATTCTTGTATTGGAAAAGCTTTTGTGTGGTGTTTATTGAAAGGACGGTGTCAGAGGTCGCACCAAAAAGTGATTTGTGTAGTTTTACAAGCATCTATTATGTATGGAAAACAAAACAAGTGTTGTTTTGTACATGGTGTAAAAGTACTTCAGTCAGTACAGCTAACAAAATTTTTGTAACCGTTCCTCGAGATTATCAGCGTATGAAAAAGTTGTTTAAGGACCCTGGACGTAATATGCCAAAATCGCAAAGTTTGTTTTTCTGTTGTGAAGAACATCTTAATTCTTACTGTAAGTTTTATTATTCTTTTTGGGGTTATAAGTGTTTACCATTCAGTTTCCATTTTGTTTATAGCTTGAAGAGGATATGAAAAATTATATGCGTTTTAAGTTGATAGAGGGAAATGATATATGTCAAATTTAGGGTACGTTTTTGATTATTATATTAAATTATCAATGCTACGTTAATTTGAACTAAAGTTCACTTATGCTGTTGCTTTTACGTTCCTCATCTCCGCCAGGTTGAACCGCTCGTTGCTGTACACAAATTCCATAACAATGAACATGCCTTCAGAAGTCATAACTCATAAGTATTTCACTTTTTCTTGGCGTATTTTAATTCGCATGTCCCAAAATGAAATGAAAGAGACCTGACGTCACGACCAATATGTTCGCGTTTTGGCGGTCCCTTTAAATATTCACATTTTTAATATTAAAAATTCACCTTACGATCCATTTTTTCGAATTTATTATCTGTCACAGCTGTTTTGTGGATTAGATGCTACCTATTAATATCCAATTTAATAAAATATAAATACATGGCAAATACCCAATTTTGTAGAAAAACTAGTAAGACTTTACTCAAAGTATTTTTTTATATAAAAGGCTCTTATATTTATTACCCATCGGAGGTTGAAAAAATACCAGCCCTCGTAACTATGCAGTTTGCACGCCAAGCTTACACTTACCACACACTCTCTCGCGACCCCCCTCCCACACTTCAATATGTATACTTGCCACAACCGTTATATATTTCAGTCAAAAAGCACAAGGTATTAGTTGGGCGAGAGTTTGCTATAAGTTTAGATGTTATAGATAGCCTGAAGACAATTCAAACTGCTAACATGCACAGAATAATTACAGAATAGTGCAATTTTGTTATAATTTCCAAATATATTTTAGTTGTTGTCAAGTGTAGTATCAATTAAACTAAAATAGAAAACCCAAATCACAATAATTTAGGAAGCCTAAATACTAAATATTAAGTAAAAAAAAATTTCTGGCTGGATTATTTAACTAGAAGATATTCTCCTTGCTAAATTTTCAGTGGAAGATGAGGCAAGTCGACAAAACACTAGTATGACTTGAGCAATCCATATTTCGTCACCCATCACGACACGGTCAAAGAATTCATCACCAGCATCACCGTAGCACTCCAAATATGTCATTGCTGCTGCCAGCTGCTTTATCTCGTGTTCGCCAGTAAACATTTTCGGCACACAATTTGTAATAATGCAACTTTTGTTATAATTTCATGCAGCAAAGAGCATGAAATTTGAGGAAAATGGGTGGTCAATTCCGAAATTGTAAATCTTCTGTCCTCACAAATTTTCCCATTAATTTGTTGAACCAAATTCTCAATGACTAGCAAGGCCCTCCTCCTCCCTCTTCTAACCAAACCTTCAGTTATGAATTTTCACCTTAAACTTCACAAATTTAGAGCAAAATATTCACTGTTCTTTATTTAAAAATTAATCAGTAACTATATTTCACAAATGGATGCATTTTCTGTAACTTTATTCATGTTGACAACACATTACAAAATCACCGTCATTTGCTGTCCAAAGCTTTGAATATAAAAATGATAGGAAGGAGTATATGATTTAATTCGTGGAATCTGAATCGAGCTTACATATGGGCGACTACTGTCTCCGCTTTGACAGTGGCATAGAGCAGTATGTTTGAGACAATGAATTATTGTCTATACTACATCTTAAATTAACGTGGAATTATCAAAGCCAGAGTACAGCAGTGAAAAACGAATTTAATTATCTAGATGGGTATATTATGTGGAGTATTAGTGAAAAAAGCTAGGTCCATGTCAAGTCATCGCGCGTCTCAATCACTGACTATGCCTATGCATCAGATTCTTAAAATTTCATGTAAACAAAATATGCTTTTATTTTTAAGTGTTTTTAGTCTTAAAAACACTTACATATGAAATGTTACTCTTGCATCTTTATTTGCTGAAATCATAAAATAACCACAATTCACGCAACGTTCCACATTTTTTTATGTTTTGTACCATTTGAATACAAAACTGACATCTAGGCTTACGACAGTAACAGGTACGTTTTGCATCTTTATGCACAACTGTCCTTCCTGTCCGTTTTACGTTCAGGGATTCAAAGCCTTGCTATTTAGTAATAGAAGCTTTTGACAGATTTGTAACAATCACAAAATTTGTTTAAAACATATCCTGGTTCGAAACTTAATTTGTGGACATGCCTCATACTAGAATTGCTAACAAATTATTCTCAATTTATGTAGAATTAGTTTTTCTTTATATTTACAAAACAAAATAATGTTAAACATTTGTTTCTTAACTTTTGACGCATCAATGGGTACTCGTATTTATCTCAATATCACCAAATACATTTTGGCCCTTAAAAAATTTGTTGGCACCAATAACAGCATCAACATTTCAAACTAAAATGGAGTTATATGAACTCCTGAATTCAGCTTTAAATACCAACTAAATAATCAACACTGATGGTTCGCTTTACATACAAACACCTACAGCACACGAGTAAAATGCAACAAATGGCACAAAATTTTTAACCTCCAGTGTTTCTTCATGAACTGACTGGCAAAAAATTGCAACCATGAAAACACCATGCAATAAAAGGCAACTAAAAGACAACAACATTAATTTAATACAGCACAGAAAAAGGATGTTGAAATTTAATACTAAAAAATTGGCACTTAATGACAATAATATAATATAAACACCTGAACTTTCTTTTCAAAAGCACTTTTTTAATGTCTCAAGTGGGTATCAGCTGTTCGAGATTAATCTTTTTCAATGTCTATTCAGTTTCTTACATACCTGTAATAACAAGAATTTCAGTCTTTTAAAACTTAATAGCAAGTAATACTAATATAGATGTGTCATTTCTTTCACAACAATGCATTGAGGCCCATACTTTCAAAAAAATTCAAGCAAATGAGACTAATTAGATGACTATTTAAATCTCAATTGATTTTATATATCAGCACAATTGGTCCACAATCTGCTGAATTCAGCACACGAGAAGGTTCTTATTCTTTCTGTATAATATAAATCATCATATTTAACTAGTGCAAGTGGTTATTTTTTCTATGAAGATTTTTAATCAAAATATTTAGGACTTCACAGAAAAAATACATTCTTTTGTATTAGCATCACAATTCAATAAGAAATATTGTTGTCACTTAAAACATCCACTGTTACATTAATAATTATGTAAACGTTTTTCCCTACCTAACAAAGTAAACATTGCAAGTAGGACGTACATCACACTAAATAAATATTTACACTGTAAATGCTGCTATTCTACTGTGTTATATTTAAAGCACATTAATCTTATCTATAGAAAATGCTAGAATAAAAAAAATGCTTAATTAATACCAGCCAAAAGGTGATCCACTATTATTTATCTGTAAGAAAACCTTGAAATACAGATATTTACAATTGACAGTGCTGCAGGTGTTAATTAGTGCTCAACAATTATTATTCAACCAAATTACAAACTAAAATTATCTAATACGTTGAATATTGAATAGTTTTAGAGGCACACTCGTCGTGAAAGATTTAAAATTTTTAAGTAGTTTGAAAACAAACTAATTGTTTTGAATGTGCTTTGTTTCAAGAGAATTATCTATAGCTCTGTCATTTTCAGAAAGCATCAAAACTACACTAAACTCATGTGCAGAATTTTGACCATGTCCCTTATTTTTACATTAGCAAAACCTTTTCTGCCTTTATATGAGTCTATACTTGCAACATGTTCTTTAATACTATTTTTAAAGGCTTGACCTAATTGTCCTGTGCTCCTGTGTATATGTCACACTTGATGCATTCACTCTATTTACCTCTACTGCTTTTAACCCGAATAGGCTCGATAGTGCGGCGGACAGATCCTCATCATTAGATAATGTTAGATACTTCCACCACACGGTGTATAGCAGGTGCAATAGTTAACTTCTCAAAGGACCAGCAGAGACAATAAAGCACTAGGGTTGTGATCCTATGACACTTTATTGCAATAATTTTTAACAATAATGTTAAATGACAACAGACTATCAGAATTATATCTGAATTGTAGAATTATATCAAGGCTATCTTAACAATAACGACTAATGATGAAGGTGCACAGCAGATCTGAACATCATATAAGCTACCATCTGGAGGGTAACAGAGATGGTAAAAGCAGTAGAGGTAAATAAGTGTAATTTGAAGGCTCTTCTAGTTAACAAGCAAAAAACCAATACATTAAACAAAAATAGTGTGTGAGATCATTTGTCAGTATTTATTTCATTCTGCATGAACCATGTACAAATCAAAATTTTGTTGAAGATTCAATAAAATTTGCAATTTCGTATGTTTCAAAACTGCAGATCATCCACTTCACTTTTCACTCACATTCACTTGCTGAAAATGACAGAAGAAGAAGTCAAACAGTTCACATATTTGTATCTAAAATCTGTATCCTTCTATAAATATAAACTATATCAGTCCACACCTAACATTGAATCAGACTCCTTTCTAAGAACTTTGTGTCTATCATCATTAGCATTTACTCTCAGATAAGATATAGCCATTCAACATTGTTAAGCATATACCCAAAAAGTATGTTGCCACAGCCGTCACTTTAAGATTTCTCAGTATCACTTTGTGCCACAAATGCCAAACAAAACCAGTCAAATAATTTGTACACAAAAATGATTCTGTGAGATACAGCTAACATTAAAGTCAAATAATCAAGACAATATACATGAAACAAACCGATAGTTTGTCTATAACAGGTTACAACTGATTACCCCTGTGCTTACAATTTTCAGCATTTTAAATTATACATTTTTCTCACTTAAAATGGTTGCGGCATATGAGGTGCCATTTAGTTTGCTGTAAATAAAACATTTCTGGTGTATTTACAAAAAACTGCTAAATATGTAAAGGTTTTGTTTTGTTATATTGCATTCTTTTAATCATATTTTAAAAGTTAGCTGTGCATTTGTATAAAAGTTTGTGAAGCGTAATATACAAAGAAAATGGTTTTCTATCAATGCAACTAGATGGCGCTTTATCGGCTGGTGATTGAATGCATTGAACATCCTATGTTGATCATAAAATAAAGACATTTTCTGTATATATTACGTCTTACAAACTTTTACATAAATGCACAATAATTTATCTTGCCTGCTATCAAAACCATTATATATTTTAGTTAACTTTTATACAATATGCGATATAACCTAACAAAACATTTATATATTTAACAGTTATCTTTAAATACACCAAAATTATGTTAATTATGTCTTAAATGCGCCTTCTAGCGGCACTTGTATGGATAGATTTTCTGTTTTATAACATATTACTCACTTGTGTAGACATTTAAAAAATAAAGGTTCCATAAAAAATGATAATACATACCTTTTTTCAAAAAAAGCAAACAACACAACTCAAAAAAAAGGAAATGTTTGCACTTCGCTTTAGTCCTAACTGTATACTTAGAGTTTAAACCTTCAATGTGTGACTGTTGAAATAAAAATGGTGATAATTAATTACTTCCTTTCAGAGTATCAATAATCACATCTTATCTTCTACAGGGTTTCTATAAATGATTCATGGGCGTTTATGGAAATTATTGAATTAATCAGTTTGCTGCCTCTCAGGAAAGTGTACACAACTATTGCTTTAACGTATACTTGTCTTCTGTCGATTATTGAATCATTTGATATATTTTAATACGAGAAAACATGTGGTAGTATGTATTTTCAACATATTCTGTAGTAAGTAAGAATTGAGGATGGCAATGCCATCTGTCAGCATTACACTGACATGATGACAAAGCCACCTAGCTGCCTACTTCCTAAAGGAAGTGACCTGTGGCACTGCTATCCAAAATTCTTACTTGCATCATACCATTGCTTTGGTATATAAGCAAAACCAGTTCTATGCCGTGCTGTCTACACTAGACCTAAACTGCACTGATGAGCTGTAATGAGAGCGAAATAGATCTATCTGCAGTTGGTTGAGGTGTAGACAGCACAGCATAGACATGCATTTTAATATTCTGTAGTGTTTTGTGGGATAATCAACTTTAAGGTGACAGAAAGCTCACATTTCAGAGCTGTGGGGTGACACGGTTTCATATAGGTTTTAGGTTTATTATATATCGTATTGTGAGGTTGTGGCTACAGTAAGCCTGTTAAATAATTGTACTATGATGGGCTCAAAGATGTTTTTAGGTTGCCGCAATGGTAAAAAATTCAAAATTCACAAACTAAGTGGTAGTAACGTTAGCTACACTACACAAAGCTTCCACAGTGCAAGGGTGTAGAAGTTACCACAAGCCTACAACTATACCAATAATTATGGTTATTTCTTGCATTTGAAAGAATAATAGACCCGTGAATGGTTGGAAAATCTTTATAAAGTCATCAATTTCGTGCTGTAACTTGATCTGCAACCTTCAGTACTATCGTGCTTATTGATGTTGAGTGATCGCCGTGCTTATTGTAGCTTGGCAGCAGTTACAAAGAGGCGGCACAAAGAATTCAGAAATCAATGCTGCCCGTGTTGCATGAACCATTTATAGTAACCCTGTACTTAAGATAATAAACTGTGACAACTAAACACAAAATACAAACATGCTAATCTTGAGGCGCCTTTCAATGTAATGTATTTTCCTTTGTGGAAGAGAGCAAATATGCAATTTATCCAAATGGTTCTTTACTTGAAAATCACAAGCTTTCCATCATCAAATGTGCACTAATTAAATTACCTTCAAATCTCATGCAAAGTGTTGATAGCCATGCAAAGCAACAAACACCTCGACATATTTACAGACCCGCCAAATCAATACCGAAATATGACGACACTAAAAAAATCAGCCAACAAAAAAACAAATTTCGCAACTCAAAATACTTAAAACGAACCGGCTTGGTTAGACAAGGGTGTAGCTTCACCTGGCTGGGTATATGAACTATCTCCTGCGTAGGGTTGTTGAAAACCAGGAGTTGGGGCGCTCGGATAACCACCTGAAGGAGGATAGCCACCTGGAGGAGGATAGCCACCTGGAGGTGGATAACCCCCTGGTGGGGGGTAACCTGCACCAGGATAAGGCTGCTGCGGGGGATACCCTGGTTGTCCGGCGTAMTAAGCCTGGTTTGGATCTATGCACAAAATATTCCCATTTTATCGGGATGGTCACTACATGTTTTGCAAAACTCCTGGTAATGAGGTATGAAAAACTGGTGTCTATCGAGAATGAGAATGGAAATGATAATATTTAAATTCAGCTAAATTGGCATTCTCTAAAAGTAGTAAAAAAACAAATCTTGAAGGATATTACATATGCATAAATAGTAAATCGACCCCACTTTGGAATAAGTATAATTATTTATGTAAATACAATAAAAAGTTTTTAACCTTTTAATATTTTATGGTAACCAGTTTCGAGGCTAAATGCCGCCTCATCGTTGGACCACAGGATACAAAAAGGGTCATAAATATACATGCAATAATTTTACAATTAATTTAAGTTACAATAAACTGTCATTTTGGAGTTTCAAATTGACATTATTATCACTGCCACCTAAACGTCAAACTTTAAAAAAAAAGACAATCAGAGATGTAGGTTCAAAATTTACTTGAGAAATGACTGTTGTTTTGTCAGGAGATTTTCTTTTATCTTATTATCTCTTAATATTCTATTTAATTTAGTAAATGGGCCTTTTGCTCAATATGTAAAATTATAACATAAGTCATCGGCTGTATCCTTTGACAAATTACTATTATAAAAATGTTAATTTAAAATTGATATTATTTCACCAACCAAGATATTTGTATATTAATTTTAAACGTCCAATGAAAAAAATCTTGTATTATACATTGTGGTTATATTATTAGAAAAGGTTAATTCTAAAATTAAGTTTAATATATTTCGAAAACCAACTGCTACAGGAATATCTATACACAGTATGTATTTGCATCCATTATGATAGTGTTAGCAATTCAACCCGCTCGGTGTAGGTGTTTCATCTGTCTTTGAGGACACCAATTCATGAAAACTATGTGCATTATCTGTGTTTTGTTTCAAATAATGTCTGCTACTAGAGTGCTGGGTTTAAGTTAACAATAGCAAAATAAAATAGCTGTTTACATAGTAATTTAATTGACTGATAAAGGTACACTTAAATCACAAATTTAAAGTTAAGTTAAGTTAAAGTTAAAGGCCAAAACAGTTGATAAATTATTAAATAAGAAACTGTATAATAAAATAATATTCAATTTATCATGTCGATAATATACCAGTATGCAATCATTCAAAAAATTTTAAATAAAGATAATATATACATTGCATTTAAATCTACCTTAATTTTGGAAAAAGCTCTATTTAATAATGAAGATATAGTTCCAACCTGGGATAAATGTGAGGTGTATAAATTACGATGCAAAGAATGTACCCTATATATGTAAGCAGAACTTTTAGAAATTTTAAAGAAAGAATAAAAGAACATTTAAGAACTTGGGTATTGGCACAAAATTATTCCGTTTGCAAACCATTTTTTAGATACAGACCGCAGTTTCGAAATTAACAGCAATGTTGATATTTTACATATTAAGCAAAAGGGCCATTTACTCAATTCATTAGAATTTTAGAGATAATAAGATCCAATAAATGTCCTGATGTAATAACACTAAATTCTCAAATAAATTTTGAATCTACATTTTCAAAGTCTTTTCTTAAAAAGTTTGGCGCTCAGGTGGCAATGTTAATAATATCAAATTGAAAACGTAAAAATGACAATTGATTGTAAGTTAAATTAATTATATAATTGAATTGTAAGTAAATTTATGCATCTTTTTGTAGCTTGTGGTACAACAAAAAAGTAGCAGTTAACGTCGAAACCAGTTACCATAAAATATTAAAAGGAATTTAGAGTTAAAAAGTCTTTATTATAGTTAAATAATTATTTTTGGATATATTGTCCATTCCATGAGCACATACAATGCATACATACAATCACCATGCAATAACAAGCTTCATACAAGCTTCCCAACCCACTTTTTAGCATAGATTTCAATGCCATTTTCAAAATTTGTATACAAGGTTACGTCAAATACTTATACCTCCAAACTTAATTTTTTTAAAGCACAGTACACCCTGTATTTTTGGCATTTTGTCGTGATAGAGCAGATTTAGGAGAAAACGACCCACTCTTCTGATATATAAAAATTATAGGTAGAGTTCTTTTTCACTACAACAATTTCGCAAATGATTTATGAAACAGACTACAGACCAGAGTATATCCAAAAACCGTGTTCTACGATGAAACCAAAATCAAAACCATCCGATCTTGCACTTAGTTTAGGATGACTAGATTTTCAGAATTTAATCCAAGGACGCAGAAAAAGTAAATACAAAACATTAATTAATTAACCCTCCTGAATTTTGAAAGACATCCAGGATTTTTGGGCCCTTCCCAAAATATAAAAATATATAAGTATTATCAGTCCCAGCATATTAAAAATCAGTTTTATAATGGTATATATAGCTATCTGCACCTGTTTCACGGAATTTCTAGGCGCTAGTGACTGATAGGGTGATTAAATATAGGACAACAGCCTCTACTTCGAAGGAACCATGAATCGGGAGACTATTTTATTTTTATCCTTTCTAAGATTTGAAAAATGCGCTACATGTCCTGTATGTAATTATAGACACAGTGGTGTAATAGTTTTTATATAGTGGGCTTTTGCCTGATCCTTTTTTCTTCCATGTCTTGTATTTTTAAGCCATGTGTCCTTGAAATTATGGATTCGAAGCTGCCAACCCAAGATGCTACTAATGCTTATATTTTACTTAATAGTTATTATAAATTAACAATGTAATCTATGATTTTATGTTTTATGGGGGGCTGACTGCTACAAAACAAGATATAAAAGAACAAAACTTTAAAAAATTATATATTGCCAAACTTTTTCCAATATAATGTTTGTAATTAGGGAATTTCAGGCACATTCCGGAGAGGTTTAATATAGGGGACAAACTTTCAATACAAGGACTGTCCCCGGAAAGCGGAGATGTCTGTTCACCCTATATGTTAGTACCTAAGTACCTCGTTTCCTTTTTGACTTTTTCTTTTGCAATAAAATGCCAAAACAATTTATTTTTGAATGAAATGAGAGGTGTGGATTGAGTACACTCAACATATGTATATCCGTCCACGGTCATTAAAAATTGAAAACCTTAGAGTGACAGGTAGCACTTGTAAAGTCGTTTATTAATATAATTATAACGCTGCCAAACAAGTCAATTGAAGTTGTTAAGTTGTTTATTAATTTGAATATAAATAAAATATAAAACACACTTCAAATTTTTTGAATTGTATAGTTTAAACTTGTAACCTGCAATTTCATAAAAGGCATCGAGTCATTAACTATCTCACCTTTTTATAGAGACTCGACCAGTATATATTCATGATTAAAGAATGCCTTCATAGGATCCAAAATTCTATTAGTTGCAAATTATTTCATTAACCTTCTAAAGTGCCAGGTTTTGAAAAACGGTTTTCAACTACAGTAATAAAACAACAAGAATATGCTACCATAAATCCTGTGTCTTTCAGTTACAAACCCATTACTTTGATAAACAAACAAAATTAGACCAATATGAAGCTTTGCTCAAACAGGATATGTGGCACACCACAAAAACACAATTTTGTTTATAGTATGTGTTCGTGGAATGGACTGTATACTTCTCCATAACCGCAATGCTACGTTTTGTGTAACCAAAATTAATAGTTTAGAGAATACCGTTACAAATCAACAGAAAACTTTAAATACTATTAACTCTCTGATCTCCCAATGTGCTATTATATAAAATTCATGACACAAATTGTTAGTATGCATATGCAAGCAAAACTAAAAATTAGTAATGCGATAATCACAATAAAGCTATATATAATTCTAAAACCTGCAGTACTTATAATTAATATTGTGAACTGAGACTGGAATGACAATAAAGAAATCATGGCAATGAAATGCTATAATGAAATAAAACTCGTTAACGATAAGACTTCAACACGGTTTATCAACAGGAGTTCTGCATTATACGATGTGAGTTATTCAAGAAAATGATCAACCAGCGAACATACCTTGCTGTGGATAAGGACCGCTATTCCAAGTTGACATGATGCTCTATCTGTTACAAAAATTCGATTTTATTATGCAATCTTGCACAACAGAACAATGTGCATGTTAAAATCAATACAAAGTCATTAAACTCTAATAATACCTATTTATAGTGGTAAATACAACAAAATTATGTCACTGTCAGAATAATTTTCCAAGTACAAAACTAACTAATGTTTTATAAACGAGTTTCCCTCCTACGTTTAATCTAATGAAGAAACAAGCTCATGTTTTTTCACTTGAAAAAGAACAGCTAAAACGTGTAGCGACTAATACCGATTAAAGGACATCTGTAGCACGCATTTTATCGGTAAAAGTATGAATCATAACTCTTGGAAATTGGCAAGGAAAATCAACATGCAGTTTACAGTCAGCAGAAATTTACAGCACTACAAAAGCGACAAATAATTCAATATTAAGATACACCGTACTAACGTAAAAGTACTGCTAATACATTGTCAGTATCTATAAACAAAGATGACTAAGAGCTACAGCAATTAAGTATGTACCATACTTTTTAGCTGCACATTCGCATATCCACAAATCCAAATTATACTAGCATTATGTAATAATAATTAACGTAGCAAACGATATTTTAAAAATACACAATTCAGTGTATAGTATAAAAAACAAACATGTTCTAGTGTTTGGATTACCACTAACTGGTAACTGCAGCAAGAAGCACATTCGTATTTTACCTGCTTATTTCACTCCAAAACTGTTAGCTTCTTCAACGACGCTGGTCAAACTGGCCCTTAGTTTTTACTGCAAATCCTCGGGTTTTTTTCACCAAAAACAGCACAAAACGTGTGAATTATGAACACAAAACTATTATCATAAGACTCAGCACGTCAATTTTGGAGTCGCTGTCTCTGCACTTGCGCTTTAACGTATGCGCAGGATAATACGTCATATGGAAACATCCCGAAATAAAATTGAACCAGTGTTGCCAATATAATGTTCTTTGCAACAAAATGAAAATTGAATATAAATATGTGCCAATATGACCGTTTATAAATAATAAGATCGACAGCACATTATTGCTTTATTAGGAATTATAATTACCTATAAAACCTTTAGAAGATTAGATACATTTGGGCATATCAAGGGTTGTAGAGGAGCGCTAAACAAACTCAAAAAAGTTATGTCCGCTATTAGGAAAGGCTGATTTATCAGTTTGTTCGTAGTTCCTATCTTAAGTAGCTGTTCCATAAATCTCTTGTGTCATAATTGTGATAGATTATAAAATTAATCTATTCTGCAAAATCACTAATCATCTAATGGAAATTATTAAATACCTATGAAAATACGGGGAAATACGGAGCGTAAAAAGCAGAATTTTATTTTTAGTTTTTTTAGTATTCGTAGCTGAATATTGGCCATGGCCATTGGCCACTTCCACCACCAGTCGAATTAGTTATTTATAATCCATCTATTGGCTACCCTGTGTTCGCAGACTTCAGACTTCAATTTGTTATTATTAAACGTCAAAATTAAACACGACAAAGATCAAAGTAGACAAGGAGTGTAAAGTTATTAATCGAAATGGCAAAGAAAACGTACGACTTACTCTTCAAATTATTACTAATTGGAGACTCTGGAGTGGGAAAAACGTGTATCTTGTTTAGGTTTTCGGACGATGCTTTTACAACAACTTTTATTTCAACTATAGGTGAGTCAGTTTTTACCTTTAATTAGCAGTTTTTTCTGCGTGACCACAAGATAAGCTTGCAACAAAAATTTGATCCTGAAGAAGCGCTGCAGACTGGAAATTTTCACATTTAATTCAATTTTTATTTATAACCTCTGAGGTCATTGACGGCGCCAATTTTAAATTTCAGGTATAGATTTTAAAATTAAAACAGTGGAACTAAGAGGGAAAAAAATTAAACTACAAATATGGGACACCGCTGGACAGGAGAGATTTCACACTATAACCACGTCATACTACAGGGGTGCCATGGGGATTATGTTAGTGTATGATATAACGAACGAAAAGAGCTTTGAAAATATAGTGAAGTGGTTGAGAAACATCGATGAACATGCCAATGAAGATGTTGAGAAGATGATTCTCGGCAATAAATGTGATATGGAAGACAAAAGAGTTGTCAGCAAACAAAGAGGAGAGGAAGTAAGTATGACCTGTTCTTAATTATCTGCCTTTCGTATTTACAGCAAATTAAATACCTTTTGTATGTGATGTCTCAACAGGACTTTGAAATGTACTGTTGTAATGCAGTTGCTCAATGTCACATGATACTTAAAAATTTGCAATAGAACCCAATTATAGCAATGTTTTGGCATCAAATGCAGTATTTTACAGTGATGTTTGTATTAGCATCAAATTGTGTACCACCCAAATGCCCTTGGAAAAACCCTTGTTTTAATGATGATAACTTCAGTTAAACAAAATATTGCGTATCGCTCTTAGACAGCTATTCATCGGCCAATTTCAATGTTTGGCCTTTGACCCTTTGGGAATTCTAAAATTTTATTGTCGTTTATTATCGACTTGTTTTATTGTTAAAAAATATTCTTATCCAAGCTTCTTATTAATACTGGTTTCTAAGGAATATTTTTCTTTAATAATTGCTGGTTTGAGTTTTGAACAGTGAATATTTAGTTCATATTGTATATTTTTGTAACATTATAACCCAGTTTTAATATAATAAATCCCATAACTTCCAATAATATCCTCATACTGTTGTAGCATCAGAAAAATGACTGCTACAGGCAACGTTTTGAACATGTTTTGTTAAGGCATTACGGAAGTTATATTATTTGCTTATACTGAAAAAAAAGTACATTATCAATTGTTTACACAGCTAAATACATCACTGCTATTTGAATTGATAAAATTCTTACACTTCATAGGAATTTTACAAATTAAAATACAAAAAAAAATTCAAATTGACAAAAAGATAACATAATCTATATATTATGATACTACGACTAAACAAGATACATATGCTCACCAGGCGAACACATTGTTGCCTGGTTGACGCATGACGTCAGACCGTGACTACTCCCTATTTTGTAAAATGTCAAAAAATGTAGTCACCTAAAATGATACTTATTAGTTATCGCCCTAGTCACGGATTGTCGTCATTCATCAATGTTACAGGTTGCTCGTGAGCATATCTTGTTTGTCTTAGTATCATGTCTATATACAAGGTAGATCATTTTAGTTAAGATTGTAGCATACAGACTAAACAGTAAGAGAAAGAGAAAGCTACTATGGGTGTCAGAAGCTATGTTTTCAAACAGACATAGACAAGATAAATAGTTTGGCACCTCTAATGATGGGCGTAGGTTCATATCAGGGATGTTAAGAAGGTTCAATTGCGAATCTGAAAAACGGAACTTCCGATTGATATTACAGTTCCGATTTTGACTTCGGCTCTGAAATTTTTAAATCAGAGGTCAAAGAGCAGTGGTGACGACGCTGCAGTTGGCGTATGCTATTAAGTTTATGCTTGCCATGCAAAGAGTATCCCTCCCTAAGTGCTTTCTGTCAATTAGTCTTTCACTTGTTAAATATTGTAAACTGGTCCAATTACTCAAAGTGGATATTAATTTAGTTATGTAACTTTTCAAAGATTAATCTACACAAAGTCCAACTTAATGAGTGCAATAGAGAAAAAATTATTCATGCATCAGTGATAACCTCTTATTATGGTGGAAAGTGAATAAAAAATGTCCAATTACTGCCCGTCAATATTTGTCTTTGATGTCTCTGTGTGTGTCATAAATTTTACTTTCATTACTCTACGTGCAATTCATTTTACATCGATAAGTAGTTAAGTAGGAATAGTTTTTAATAAAGTGGCTACAAACTTATTCAGTATCGAATTTGTATCTAAGACAGGTTCAAGTTTTAATATTCTAAATAAGATGATAATTTACAATAAAGCACTGGAACGGTGAATAGAGAAGGCCGTAAAAATAAATTAAAATTTACAGTACAATTGTAGTAATAATAAGATGACTGTAATTGTATTAATTTTTTGCAGACTGCTAGACAGCACGGCATAAGATTCATGGAAACGTCAGCGAAAGCCAACATAAACATAGAAAGAGCATTTAACGAACTTGCCGAGGCCATATTAGATAGGACACCCGGTAGAGATGCGGGTGACCACGTCGATAGGGTAATGGTAGACAAGCGACAACAACCAAGTACATCTAAGTCATGTTGCAATAACTAATAGACCATTTATTCATAGAAGAACCAAATTCAGGTTTTAATACTGTGTTTTACTGGTCATCGATATTTCATTTCTCATTATATTTTTATTTGCTAGTGATTTCTCTTGGATACTTGTGTTTTAGTTTTAATATGCGCTAATTGTATGACCGATACTTGCTTATTTATGTACGGTTTTGTACAGTCTGGGAAACATAGTCGTAAATGTTTTTCATCATATGTTACCAGCAAACAGTAAAAATTTAAAGTACTTTATAGTTAATCTAAAAGGAACGACAGTAATGATCTGGAACAACGATATTCTTGTTTTCCATCCTGTACAAGCTGTTAAGTGTTCGATAATATCAGGACGAGAGCAATAGATCACAAATTTTTATAGATTTCATTGTAAATATATGTTATAAAGCTTGTATGTACTTGTAAAGGAGAAAATTCAGAACTGAATGGTAAATGTTATGCACAAAAATAGCTTCTTTTGTTGCTCACACTCGAATACTACCTTATTACACTGCTACAGATTTATCCATGTTCCCTTGTCTGCTAAACTGTGTGCATTCTTTTCTTCTATAGTGTAATATTTATTTTGATTGTTAGACTCAAATAACTTACTGTATGCTTAGCAGAGCATCTTAATTTTCTTATGCCAAGCTCACTGTTAATTTATATGTACAAGTTTATAAGATTTAATAAATAGATTATGTTTTGTACTGAAATAAAATGCAAGTGCTTCAAATTGACAACGCTTCAAGTGACTTTTTATGAATTTTCTAAAGCTCTTATTGAAATTGAACAAGAAATAAAAAACATGCATCTTTCTGAGTATACTTCACATTGAAGAATTATTTTTCGCTATGGGTTAAATTAAGAAAAAACAACCAGCTTTTACTTATATAATTTGGTTGGGAATATTTTACAATAAAAATCAAAATATAATGGAAAAAAGTGAATTTCTTCCACCCCTTTTTTTGGAAAAAATGGGGTACTCAAGAAAAAAATTTTATGCAAAATGTGGACTGGTTGTCAGCATCCATGAATTACACAAAGAAATGGCCATCCTTTGGTAAGTAGTTTTATTACCGTGAATAGTATTTTAATTTTAAGTAGAAGAATCTATAATTTGTTCATTTTTTATATAAAGTTTAAGAGATTAGTAGCATTCTGATATTCAAAAACAAGATATGTAGGTACAGCATTTTAAGTGGTGCACCAAAATATGCCAGAAAAAATGTAGGTTAAAAATAAAGATTGATGGTGCTATGGAAATATTTACCACCCCGTATATGTGAAATATTTTTAGAAAATGCTAGTATCCATAAATTTCATTTTAGTACACTACAGTCCAATTTTCCAGTAATGAATAATCTACATAATCAGTTAGATTTCTTTTATATTAAAAAGTAAATTTAGTTTTCAGACATAGCAAAAGTTTTATAAAAATATTCATTTTCTTAGTGTGCCTAAAGTACTATTACCCATGCTATGAAGCCAGCTATTGCTATTAAGATTTTACAGCAAGAAGTATTATTTTGCCTTTACTGCACTCCTGTTGCAGGATTTTGGTAGGAACCTTCAACATCTTAGGATGCAAATACGATTTGACACGCTGTCTTCGTATTACTCTAGGTACAAGGACATATTAATATCCAATTGGCCTGGACGCTTTCCACTAAAACAAGCTTAATTTGATTGCTTTGATAAGAAATATGATGTCTTCTTAATAAGCTGTCAAAGTTTAACATCAACAAGTTCAATCATTGTGACCGTGGCAAAAATAAGGTATTACGTGCCAAGAAGCTGTCACATTTTGTGGATCTACTTAGGTAGATGCAATTCCAATGAATTTCTTCCAACTAAGTTGTGATTTATTGAACAGATTTTGATTTCACGAAAGCATGAATATAAACAGGCATACACAAAAATCATAGGTGTTGGAACACTAAAAGTTTACAACTGCTATTACTCTAGAATTGCATAACATTTTTGTATTGAACTTACTTATTACATAGTAGTCACCGTATAAGTTCTGTTTCCACTAAACAAAAGTTTTTGTTGTATCTGAGACACTAGTACGTAAGTCGCTTTTTTTTCTGCAAAAAAGTATTCCTGAGGAATATAATCCCTTTGCTTTATGATTTTCAGGAGCAGTTCCAAGAATTCCTTGAATATTTATAGGCAGTGTTCTACTTCATAGGTGCATAGGAGTGCTGTGAGTAAACGTTGTACCTCATATTTACTAGATAGATTATAAAAATATAATGCTTTTTCTAGTTTATCAAATAAACACGAAAATTATATTTGTTTWAAAATATTGTAACGTTTTATATGGTAGGCCTATAATCTCGTAGTTCCTAATATGTATATAACGAAGATAACTGACTAGAATTCATGTAAACATGTTTTATAAAACTAACAAAAAAAAGCAACCGACTCAAAAACAGCTTTTGTTTTCACGATTAATAAACTGTTATCAACATCTAACCATTTTGGATCTAAGATCAGGAAATTTATATTACATGCTTTAAGGACCAACCCCAAATTCAAACTTAGCAGATGAATGCACAACTCATCATTAATGCAACTTTTACAATATATGGCACATGCAGGCATAGATTTGTTTGTAAAACAAAAGACTCAAAGAGTAAAATTGTAATTTCAATGTGCAATACAATCAATATAATTGATTTTTAAAAAAGTTCAAGATCCAGAGCTTTTAAGAACATCTTTATTAAACAAATTCTGGTAATACATAAGTTTTAATCAATCAACAGTATTCTAGAGGAGGAACTTCTGGATTATCTACAAATTTTTTCACAGTTCCTTCTACAATTCTACTAAAATCCATTAAATCATCAGATTCTTTTACTTCCAGCAGTTCAACCCTGAAGAGACTTATTTACAAAAAAGAAATTTTAATGGTGTAGACTTACTTTTTAACATCCTTTGTTACTTTCTCATCCTTTTCCTTAGATTGATTGTAACTGTGAATTTTAGTAACAATTTTTTTACATTTTACACGGGGCATAGTTATTAGTAAGTGGCCAGTTACTTGTGATCGTTTCGCTGTACTGCTGTCGGTGAGGATTTCTTCAGGCAAAACAAACTGAAAAACCTTACCCTTGATTGTTATTTTAACAAGATTTGGTTGGAGATCCACATCCAAGAGATTTGTATCGAGGTACCTAAAGCAAAGTGCAACAATTTTCTAACATTTTTGCATTTTGTGAGGTAGATACTTATATACAGCAACATCAAGAACCAGCTTTTCAGGATCTTCCTCATTAAAAGTAAACTGTACTTTAGCTTCATTCACATTTAGCGGTCTGCCATCTTTAGTATAAAGTGCTACTTGCTTTTTTGGTTTTTCTTTCTTCTCATCCCTTTCATCTTTTTTTCTAATCTTTCTTKTTCTTTGAGACATTTCTGTTCGTGTTTCAGGTGCATTTTCCGATGGACTTTTCCAAAATTCATCGTCGTTTAGATCATCGTTTGCATTCCGCAACCTCTCCCTTTGTTGTGCTCTGAAATTCTGATACTTTCTTTGTGCTTCCAACACCTTCCGTTCAATTTGAGGAAGCTTCTGCAAAGCCTTGAAAATGGTTATTAAACCTTCGCAACTTAATATTCTGGTTACCTTTATTCTTTCGCTTCTGGTTATTTCCTTATTATCAAGAGTTTCCAGCTGAGGGAGTTTTGCTATGACATATTCTCTATAACCTTCGTAGTCGGTGCAGGGATTACCAGTGAGGTACAGATGGCGTAAATGAATGTTATTTCTGAGGGAACACACACTCTCGATATCTCCAATAAAGTTAAGAGTCAGGTCAAGCTTTTCTAATGTCTCGCAACGTTCTAGGTTTTCAATTTTTTCTATGTTATTAATGGCAAGATTTAGATACTCCAATTTCTTTAATTTATTCAAATTTTCTACAAAGATGCATAATTATTTCTTTTCCCCTTAGTAGTATGGATTTACAAGTAACAATTTCCCAGCCTGACAATTAGTTTCTCAACTAATTCTGTAGTAAATGAATGGTCAACTGGAACACAATGAGATTGATGGAAATCAAGATTGCCCTTGCTATGGATCCTGTATTATGCAATGAAAGCTAAAAGATTAAAGAAGCTTTCACTTACAAGAGTTTGTCAAATATTTCTTCAGGATAAGTGTCATCGTGAATATGCTAATCTTTTTTAAACTGCTGGAGAAGCCTTGTAGATATGAGTGGGAAATAAAATTTGCTACAATCCTTTGTTCAAATTGAAACAGTTTAAAAGGAGTAGTACCATCTAGAGTTTGAAATTTCTCAGTAGAGAAAAAGTAATGGCTGTGTACTATGGTATTTTATAACTGTCATGGCATTTTACTTATAAATGAAAAATGAAACAGCACATTAAATGTGACAAATATCATGATCTTTAGTACTAGTTCAATTTTTGGACTTACAATTTGAATTTATTATTTATTTAAATAAAACATATTGCACCAGAGGCTCATCCTTACATTTTTACACTGTTTTGTATAACCAAAATACAAATCATTGAATCTACTGAGTACAAACAAACAAAACATAAAAAAGTTCTTGCAACATACCTGGATAAACCACTTTTTTGTGCTATAATAGTTAATCCCATATTTCAGGATACAGAGATAACTGAACACTTCCATAATAACAATATGTTTAAGTATTAATGCAACTGTAGGCTTAAGGTTTCTTCAGATTAGGTTTTTAATTAACTATTTTGTTCATCAAAAGTCTATTCAGTCAAAAATGATAAACATGAGAAACTGAGGAAATGAAAGATTGAATGGGTTATGTAGAGCCAGATTTCTCATATTAATCTGCTAAAAGAATTGAAATTGAAACCTGGAGGTTGGTTTAATTATTTAAGAATGGCCCACGAAACTTACTACACCCCTCCTCTGATCATAAAAGAAATGCAGTTAGTTATTACACATCATGACCCCTTGTAGCCACTTTAAGATTCTTTGCTACAGGCACAGGTTATGAAAAAAGTTTTGGTCACTAAAAAAAAATAGTTCTTTAAAATACTATCCTAACGTAGTTTAAATTCTCTTGTGTAACCTGCCCTTAATGAATCTTGGTGCATCAGGATCTACTTTTAACTTTACTAAAGCTGTTTATATATTTTCTAATCTTAATGCGGTAACTGTAGTCACAAAATTTTGTTTTCCATATCTGGCAAAGATCAGTCATAATGAAATCATTTGTTGCCAAAAACTGGGCCAACCCTCGTTATTAAAATAATAAGTACACCACTCCCAATTTGCTGGAACTGTCAAGTTTGTCAAACACTTAGGACAAATGCAGTGTTGTGAAGTAATTAATTACACTTAATTGAACTACATTTGTTGTAATTGAAGCAGTAATTAATTACTAGCCCTACAATTATAATTCAATTTGTTCCAATTACATAGTATTTTCAATCTGTGGAAGGTTTAAATCCAATTGCAAAACAGTAAGCAGGTATGTTATTGAAAAGACAATTTCCACAAGCAAAACTTAATTTATTTCGATTAGTGTCAGTAGATCGACTAAAGCTTTCGATGAAGTAGAACATGTTTGCGCTAAGAAATTAAATGTACCATACCCTACAAGACGGAATTTACATTTGACTGTTTCAACTATCCTCAATTAAAAAAAGCAACACTTGGATTCGATTTGCAGTGCAATCAAGGCAACTAAACTTAAATCAGCCAAATTTGATTTTTTTTATAGTTATGAAGCTGCTATCTATACTCTTCAGGAAAGGTCAGTTATATCTGCCATACCTTTGCCAATTATTTTTTAATTAATCCAGAGGTAGTGATCAAAAAATTGAAAATTTGAAATTTTGTGCCGAGCTCTGGGATTTAATTATAACACAATATGCAAAAATGTGTGTAAAAAGGCGAAATATCAATCGCTTTTCATAAAAACGTAGAAGCACAGGTTTTTCCATATGCCGAATCACATGTCAATAACAGTTTAACGTTCAACGTTTTCAAAAGTCCAGAACACAGAAACTTGTCCAACAGTGTATGAAATGGATAAACATTTTTTATATGTGGTCACATTTCTTTTGAAATAAAAATCACCGTTTGTCCTTCAGGAAGACTGCAGTTTGGACAAACTAAATACATATTTTGATGAATATTCTTGCTGAATTGACATCTGCCTATGGCACATTTCTCCTTGGGTGAAATGTTTCTGATCACAAGCATGTTATTTAAAGATGAATTTAGTCCGAAAGTCGAATTATTTACCTCGAACGAACGCTTTGGCAAATACTCAATGTATAGGTTACTTTACCCTCTGTAACTCAAACTCATAGTACATAATTCATACAAAATTTGGTATGAGATCACATTGCAGCCATTCTGTTCAACAAACTACTACAGACAAAATAAGAGTACCTAGTCATTGAGAGATACAGGATGCAGCCCCCATTCAAATGGATTGAAAACACTAACTTTGCAAGTCAAACAATTTGAGATGGCAATTGACAATTTAAGTTAAGATCTTTCAAGTGTAATAAACACGCTGATGTTGATATATTATGTATAAAATAGAATTTGATTTTCTTTTAGTCAGGCTGAAAACTTTTGTTATGTGGACATATGTAGTTTACCAATTTTTGGAATCAAATTCGATTGCAACAGTAAGATTTGAATCCCTTTACACCAGTTATTTAGATGCTCAATTTTCTCTACATCCTCTTGATGCAGTGATAATTCTTCCAGGCTATTTATAATACCTTCGTTATGTTCAGACTTCTTGCGAACCAGTTCTTCAGTAACTACAAACTGTTGTTAATAAAAGTGACTCAAAAAGAAATTAATACTTACTCCTGACCATCTTTTTCTAGTGTTTTCACTTCACAGCTGACAAGAACAATATAAAAAGTCAGCAAACGACAAATGTCACTTTTAATATGGGAAACTCCCATTGATCAAACAGAATTCTGTTTAATCAATAAGAGAATCTTTATAGGAGAACCATATTCATTTGAAGAGAAGAAATTCAATAAAAATGAAAAATAAAATACAAGGTTCATAAAATATCTACCATTTATTTCAAATGACTGGATATCCTTGTATATATTCATATATAATCATGTTATAAAGCTTATCGTTTAATAAAGTGATTAAAATCAAAAACCACATACACTATGTAAGTCCATATTATACATAGTATTATAAGTCATCAAATTATAGCATTATATTACAAACCATATAAACAGCTATCTAAACTACACAGCATTATTAAAAATTATGTCAAAACTGGTGCAACTAAAATTCCAGTGGTTTATCCGGTCACTACAATTTACGGTTATCGGAATACCGAAGGTTTAAGGAATGCAGTTAAACACTACAGTACATAATAATGCTACGTTTACAAATCATTTAAACCATGGATAAAAATGCAGCAACAAGTATCTTTAGTGCACAAAGATCTATATGATATAAATGACCAACAACCTGCTCCACAATAAGACAAAAAATATATTACACAATTTCATAAACAAATCAGACAGTAATGAACCTAACAAAAAGCCTTTTAAAAAAGGGAGCAGTATAAAAAATTAAATAATTAGGGTATATATTTTAACAACAATACTCAAAACCATGAATGACTTTGGTAGCAGCAGGTCACCTAACTAAGGAGATTCTAAATAAATATTAATTACAAATCAACAAATATAAATTGATCTGAAACATAACAGGTTTTTCACAGCAGGACCTAATTCAATTAGTTGTAAGTACAACTAGTACAAAACACTAAGTCAATTAGCTGTAATACTTAACGTTGGAAAAAATTGCGCCAATCAAATTATCATCTCAATCTTCATCACAATCGAATTAAAAACTCAATAAAGGCTGATCACATGCACGGGATATGGTAGGCGTGACTGCTCCTCACAGTGCAAAAAGGCCATCTTTTCCAGATTTTGTACCTTTTGAAGCGTTCGCTGTTGTTGCAGTTGTAGCAGACGTGGTAGTCGGTAATGACTCTGCAGCTGCAGCCCGCTCCGCCAAGAATCTTTCAAACTCACTGCTGGTTACCGATTCTTCGGTCGTAGACGGCTAAATAAAATTACACTTTTTGAGATAGGAGGAACACCTTAAGTTACCAATTATCCTCAGAAACTGTATAAAACTGATGAACTCTAGCAACCACAAAACTGTATTGCAGCAAAAGCCTCATAAATATATCATCAAGAAGTGAAATAATGTTGCTTTTAATTTCTTTGTTATATAGGATGAGTTGGTATGAATAAATCAGTCTATAATAAAGCATAGTTGAACCTAGATAAAAATGTTTAGTTGTACAAAATGAAATGCTTTTTAAGATGAGAATATTATTTTCTGGTTATTCCAGAGGTGGACACCAACTTCATAATTTTAAATTGACAACCCTGTATTTTATTGCATATTTGAACTCAAGTAAAATAAGTGACAGTTTGTTAGAATTATATTCGGTATAAGTAGCACATTCTGGAGTTATTTCACATTTTGTGCAACATTTGATGTTTGCTTTATTTCGTTCCATTTGGAAACAAAGCACGACGGAATAATCTACTTTTCTGAGATATTACATGGGTAGCAAGTACTGGACACTTATCGAAGTATGTTTAAATCAAGTTGATGTCAGGCTTAAATTTCTTTAGTTTACTGCTCATTCACAAATAATATAAACGTAAAACGTCTGTAAATGCAAATTTTACAGAAATTGAGGTATATACAGGGTCCGCCACCTAAAACTCCCCAGGCTCGCATTTCCTTTATTTTTTTACGTACAACCTTAAGTTATATGTCCAATTGTAGGTCTTTTTAAACTCTTTAAAAATAGCTTGGTGGGTGTCCAAAAAAATTTTTGCAGGTTATCATATTTTGTGTTTAAAGTTATTTTTTGTAAATATTTTTTAACCTTACCTCGTATAATAAATATTGCTTCACAGTTGAATGCCGAATTTTGTCTTATTCAATTTGTGTCATTACCATGAATGCGTAATTCTTATTCCTTCTTAGTGAAAAACAAGAAAAACTAGTCGCCGCCATGTTCGTTAAATAGGGTKGTTCAGAACTTTTAAGTGTTAGTTTAGTAGCTTATTACGGTAAAAATTGTGCCTACATACCCATCGCTGCACACAAAACCTAAAAATTTTAAGTAATTTTTAAATAAATCAAGTACAAAGTTCGTCCTAAAGAGAGAGAGGCTAGGAAATGAAACCCCGTGACGAGGCTAGCAGGCGATGTAGAAAACCAAACTAGCCTCATCGCAGGGTTTCGCTTCCTAGCCTTTCTCTCTCGCTTTAGAACGAATTTTGTACTTGATTTATTTAAAAGTTACTCAAAATTTTGGGGTTTTGTGTGCAACGATGGGTATGTAGGCATAATTTGTACCATGATAAGCTACTAAACCAACACTTAAAAAATTGTGAACGGCCCTATAACAGAACATGGCGGCGACTAGTTTTTCTTGTTTTTCACTAAGAAGGAGTAAAAATTACGCATACATGGTAATGACAAAAATTGAAGAAGACAAAAATCGGCATCCAACTATGAAGCAATATTTATTATTCARGGTAAGGTTAGAAAATATTTACAAAAATTAGCTTTACTTGCAAAATATCATAATATGCAAAAAATTTTTTGGACCCTCACTATGCTATTTTTAAAGAGTTTAAAAAGACCTACAATTTGATATATAACTTAAGGTTGTACGTAAAAAAAAATAAAGAAAATACGAGCCTGGGGAGTTTTAGGTGGCGGACCCTATATATTCAGTATTAACAGAATTTATTTTTCCTATACCTGTGTAAACAAATGAACTGGCACCTAACATCTAACATTAAGTTTGGCTATATAACTGACATCGATGGTCCAGTGGGTAGCAATTTCAATATGAATTTAGAAAACGAATGTATATAAAGTTTATTGTTTGTTGAAATGTTTAACTTAAGCCACACTACAAGTTTTAGTTACTGTGAACATGCTCGCAATCATGTACCAAGTTTATCTTTAAATTTAAGGGATATTTGGTTATGCATTACTTATTATGTTAATTGTCAATGAATTCTTTACACTTCAGATTTCACCAGTGCAAGTTCCAATAATACTCCATAGATATAAACGTTAAAATAAAACAATATTTCTAATTTTTCAGCCGCCCCTGCAGTTTCATTAATGTAGTTCATGTATGACATTCACAGATATCGCTGTAACTCATTCCATGCAATTTATTAATAATGCCCATTCCTCTTTACTTATATTCTCTGATGGGTACCTACCACATACTAAGAGGAATATACCGCTATAGACTTCTGCACATGTAGTTCGTGCCGATAATGAATGAATATAGAAAATTAATGATATTTTGAACTCACAGTTTTGCCACACACTTATTTTGCATTGTGAGCACGGCACTTTGACATTTGACAATACTGCAGTAACAGTTCCTTATCAGTTGGTTTAGATTAAATGTGAAGTAGATTTGAACAAGAGTAGTTCATGTTCATATTCTCCGGCGATCGGGAGCCCTAGGCAACGTAATACAGTGCATCACACTATCTTGTTTACTTTTTGACATATATATTTTTGAGTATGATGCAAATGTCAAATTTTTTGAAAACATCAAATAAGGCAAATAAGGTTTGCTGTAGACAACAAAAATTGGTTAATAAAGTGGCCCTCAATTTTGACAAGGGATTCAAATATGCAGTAATATAATCGTGTCTCATTTACAATAAAGTTGAGTGTGGTGCAGCAAAACGAACACACTGTATACACAAAAACACTTTTGGGTTAGAGGGTTTAAAAAATGAGGTAAAATTTGTTTTTGTACTGTTTCTCTGCAATGAATAACAAAGAAGGACCCCCTGTATTATATAACATTTTTAAATAAAACACATTTTTCTACAACAGAAAGTTTTTGTTTTAAGGGACATTTTAGTTGAGAATATTAATGTGTTCTATTGTTTGTGTAACTAAAATGCTGCCAAAAATTTAATACAAAAAAACATAAATTCGAATTGTCAAAGTTGATCAATAAATAAATTGTCAAACAAAAGAACACCAAAGATTGTCTGCTTAGATTTTCATTTATTGTTGTATCCAGTTATCTGTGATATGTTAATATTGTTTCTTTTTAACCAATTGATGCTCTTCTACTCAAAAGAATGATTTTGTTCATCAAACAGACATATTCATTATAATCATACAATTTTAATGTGCCAGTTATACAAAAAGCAACTTAATAAAAAAATAAATGTGTACAGCTAACAGCAAAATTCATGCAACACCTACATTACAAACTGTTTATCTCAACCTTATTTAACGCAATTATTGCAGATTGTGTCTCTCTAACAGGTGCATAAATTTTGTGATCGACTGTAAACCACATATTCCCAGTTGAAAAATAATCCATAGCTAAGCAACTTACCGGCTGCTCCCCAAGCCAAGCTTCCATTTCATCAAATTCCAGCTCTCGAGGATTCTGCACAATACATAAGCGCAACTAAGCACACTTAAACAATCAAAAAATAAGAAAATAGACGAACTTAAAATTCTGCCAAAATCTTTATCACACGAACATGCAGCAATGAAGGATTGAATACGTACCGATGGTCGACTGTTCGTTACGGAACTCAATCCACCGCTAACCTGATCTGGATTCAGGTTGTCCTTGTAGGTGCTTCCACTAGAGGAACATATTTTGAAAAAATTAAACCATAAATAGGGGGTACAAAAACAAACACAACTTTTAATGGGAATTTTGTCAAGTTTCATATCATTTTTATGTAATTACAAGTATTCAAAAAACCACTCATAATTATTCGTTTTTTTACAATTTGGTATACAGGGTACAGGTCGTAGCACCTACGACCCCTCGAATCATATGTTTTATTGCAGATTGGAAAGCACTCAAAGAGTACTTACTTCTTTATGTAACATATTATACCTCTAACTTTAGCCATTTTTGTCTTATATCCTTTTCTCCTGAAAATATGATCCTTGAAAATTTTTTTTAGGAAATGAATCATGTTGGCGGCTACGTTTTATGTTGAGAGACAGGCTAAGATCTATTCTTTAACATAATTTTTTTGAGGTACTTTATTGAAAAAAGAAAATTTTTGATTGACTTTCGCTAGTCATTTTTTTTATTTCAAATGGCAGCCGCCATAAAAACTTACAACACCAAATTTTAATGGGCCTGTTGTCCACTTTTTTTTTTATTGCAGAATATGAATCTACATGAAAAAAAATAGACCCGTTTTTTATTTTTCACAAAGCGCTTAGTTAATGCTTAAAAAAAGATTGTTTATGTTTAAAGTTTGAATCTCTGCCGTCACCGTTCTCTGGCGTGCTTAGTGTGGTGTAACTGTGTGATGTTGCCACGCCATTTTCTGATCCTGGCATTCCTGTCGGCCAAGATGAGGTTTCTGAAACCGAAGTCGCAGCAGCGTTGCCATTTTATTCCAAACTCGAACCCTAATTATGAATTATAAAAACCTACACACGAATGAATGTGTTTAACGAGATTCGTTGTTAGGCGTTTTCACTGTAAATATTAAAACGTAAAATATATTAAATTAAAATTATAACTTGCAGCGGATATATCGCAAACAGAATTCGTTTTATGGCAGCCGCAAGATAAGTCCATATTGCAAGTGATATTAAAACTGGAACAACTATTTATTAAGTAGGCAAACTCGTTTAAACCTGAGTTACAGCATGTATAGCTGCCATTATATTATTTTATCAAGTCGCAACCTTTAAATAGCAAAATCACCTAATTTGCATAAAACCGAACGATCTGGCCACACGAGTTTCCATTCATGTAAAATTCGTCAATCATGTGTAAGTCAATTTTTGGTAAATTGTCCGAAGATCCCTTTACATAATCTTGCTCCATAATTGCACAGTCTATGTTTGAACAACAACGTACCAAGTAAATAACAAAACTTTAATGCGTCCTCCATTCTCAAACCAAAACGTAAACAAAGGTACAAAGGCACAGAACCACAGAACATACGCATGTTCAACAGCGACAAAGGTGTCAAGCATGCAACAGGACATCCGGCGCATCGGCGCAATAGCGGAGTGCGTCTCCAGGAACGGTGACGTATCACGAAATATTTGAATTTGGCGGAAAACCTTTAAAGGTAAAAATAAGACACTAAAACATTACAAATATTTTTTCTATTGCCAGCTTCTAACTCCATTAGGTCCAGGCAAAGTCGCACATGTGTTATAATAACGATTTGCTGTCAAGGGCAACAACCCCTTTGGTACCAAAACAAACACATATTCCATAACAAAATATCAGAGAAACAACGACTTTCCGTACCCAATCTGCCATGATAAAACAAACGATGTGCAATTATCAAAAAATGTAACAATAAGAATAAACTGACAACATCATTGCTTTCAATGTTGCAAAAATGCCGCAAACTCAAGAACAAAAGGTTGACATGGTGTTTATTCTTGGAGAATGTTAACGATTACTTACTCTTGAAAAAATTTTTTTTTTGTTTTATCATGGCAGACTTGGATACGGAAAAGGATATCTTTCAACTAACTAGAGTTTCAACTTGTATTTTTCTGAAATATTGTTACAGAATATGTGTTTATTTTGGTACCAATGGAAAATTTTAAGTTTTAGCTATCCAACGCTGTAATCTTTCGGGGGAGTACCATTAGAAATTTTCTTCTTTCGATAACGCACCCGAAAAAAAGTTATGTGAAGATAGAAGAGGTCTTAGCCTGTCTCTCAATTTAAAACATACTTGCCAGCGTGATTTAGTTTCCCTCAAAAAAATTTTTAGGATGGCTAGATCTTGAGTAGACAAGGTTATAACAGCAAAACTAAAGTTAGAAGTGCGACATGTTTCATAAAAAAATAAGTGCTCTTCTAGTCCTTTACAAATATGCACGAAAATATAGGGTATTCCATTTAAAAAAAAAAGCAAGTTTCACACAATACATCACTCCACTGGGCCCTAAGAACTTTTTTCCATATCCTTTTTGGTAAAGGAGCTATGGTCTAAAGGGTTTACATGCTACACCCTGTATTATCTTTTTTACTTTATTTTTTTTTACCTTGCTTTAGAACTTTCATATGTTGCATTGCGAGACTGGGCAAACATGTCGAATTCATCTTTTTGTGACCCATTCCTCGCTGATAAACTCTCTAACTGGGCCAATTGAGCTGATGCAGTCAAATCTTTAATMTCTAAAAACCAAAAATCCTCAATGASATCAGCAAGAAACTACTTTTCAAMATTACACTAGTTAAAAAAACTGCAGTTATATAYCACATATACCATAAAAATTAAAGGACTGACCTAGTTTACTCAGTTCGTCGGTCAAGTTTTCGGGTGGTCCAAAATCTATAAGACTGTCGTCTGTTGACGTATTGTTCGCTTTCGGTGTTGGGCCCATTGCTTTAGCTAATACTGCCGAAGCAGACTGCCCCCCTGCTTCCCTGTTCTTCTCCCAACGACTGTACCGCAAGAAAAGATTGTTTAGATCGTCGTTTATTCGAAGCAATTCGCCTGTGAGTTCGTCGTTAGAAAGCTTGCTTATCAATTCGACAAGTCTCTCCTGCATACTGTGACAAGTGACGTTCAGTTCCTGCAAGAGAATATGTCACATACTACTAAAGATATAAAATAGCTGATAGCACTAGAAGCAAAATTTAAAAAAAAATCATCAACTGAAAATAAATTGTAGTCATAATGCTCGGATTTGGATGGGTAAATATAGGACTGAAAAATGTTTCTTGAAAATATTAATACCTTTTTAAATGCTAAGTTATTACAGTAAACCTTTATATAATGGTATGTATCAAATGCTGGTAATAAGAGAACATTCTATAAATAAAAGAATATACAGGGTGATTCATATTTGAGGGCAACCATGGTGATGTGGCTTATTATAAGTCATAGAAAGTAGGTTTAAATTTGGCAAAGTTGTGCATTCTTAGCCCAGCTATATGTCGAGAAAACAAAATAATCTTTTTCGTTTTTGAGATTCTCAAAAAAAACGAAGCTGACATTATTGTTTTCATTTTTATGGACTCTTTTTAACAGTAATAAAAAACTAAAAGCACTTTCTTACAGCAACCTTTTTTGMTCTAGGTGAGATGACAGCMACAAATTTTTAACATGACATTTCGTCTCCTTTGTTTCATATGACTACCATATKGAAGTTCCRTTTCTTCAAATAGCAAAAAGAGTTGTGTATTTAATTAACMAAATGCATGCTTTTCAGATAATTTTTTATTATTTTCAACTTCTTTTGGCCCTTGCTACCGTAATTGGTGAAGTCAAGAACTGGATACAAGCAGTAATAATTAAAATTTTGACAAACTTGAAGACATATCTGTATTACGACAATTAATAATTACTAAGTCTGCAGTTTCTTTAAAAGTAACAATTTAAATTAACTTGTGGACTGATATCAATAATCCCCATGCATAAAATGTATGCGTTTTTTAACAATAAATAACTACATACAGGGTGTCCTCAAAATACACCATTAGCATTTGACAGGTAATAAGAAATGTGATTTTAGAAGAAATTTTCAAATGAAAAAAATTCCAAAAATGTTTTGTTTTTGATTTTTTAAAGCACCAGTGGCATACGTTGGATACGGCAGACCCCCGTTTTTTAAATAGAACTTTTAGGCATGTTGATTTTTAGACAAAACTCAAACAGTTTTACAATCTCAATCAATTCTAAAGCAAACATATATCTTTGATGTTTGCCGTAAAACAACTCCCATATCTTTGAAAATTGATGTTTATATTGAAAAACATGAGACTCCATTATTTTGTGAAATCGCAACCAGTGTCATTGCCACCAACAACACTTGAAAGGTGATAGAAAATATGATTTTAAAAATTGTTTCCAAATAAAAAAAAATGTTCTGTTTTTGATATACAGGGTGTGACAGATGCATCTAAAAAATATGTTTTTAAAATTTTTAACACCCTGTATATTGAAAATAAAACGTTTCTTGGAATTTTTTCATTTCAATGACAATCATGATTTCACGAAATAATGAAATCCCGTGTTTTTCAATAAAAAACATCAATTTTTAAGGACCATGGAGTCGTGCATGCCAATGGTGTATTAAGAAATTCCAGATTACTTGTTTTTTTTTTACTTTTTTTTTAAATTTAACTAACATTCTGTAGATCAAAAACAAAATGTTTTTTATTTTTTTTTTTTAAGTTTTTAAAATCACGATTTCTATCACCTGTCAAACGTTGTCAGTGTATTTCGAGGACACCCCATATATTTTTTAAATTTTTAGTGTTTATTAGGATTTATCGACCTAAGTGATTACACAATATTTCCAAGTTTTCAACTGATTTACTTTCTAGTCTTCTTCAGGGAACCATAATAATCGACTTAATATTTTTTTAAATATAATTACATACTTGTAATAACTCCATTTCATCTGGCTGCCCCTGGCCAGGCTTTATTTCGCTCAGCAGTTCTCCCAAAACACCCATATTCGACTGTACCACATCCAACTCACTCCTTATCTTAGCTCTCTGTTCTGGGGTGACAATAGATCCAGTAGGACTAGGTATCTCGGGAGTTTGAACCGCGTGTGACCTTGGAGAACTAGGTTCCCTGTCAACAAACTATAAAAAAAAAATTACGGAACATTCTCGGAAGCACCGAACTAACTGACCCTTTCTGGTGTATGTATCGGAGCCATCGAGTCAAGGTCAGTAGCAGGGAATTCTATACCCTTAGCCAGCAAATCCTGGTAAACCTGTACAACCCCGGATAGTTCCGGATAGGGTCTGAAAGCGTCCGCCCACGACTGTATGAGACTCAATACCTTCTCTTGAACTGCTGTGGGAGGGTCATTTTTGGGTCCTATTAATTTTACCTGGAGACAAGGTTATTATTGCAATTTAAACTAACTAGATATGTATGATAAGAAATATTAACAAACAGCTTGTTGAAATAAGATAAGATAAAATGTCCATACATGAAGAAGTCTCACATGACGTATGTGATGGAGAAATGCGTAATTATTAAAACTGAGATAAACATATCAATTTTCAGTATCCTTATGCAATCCAGTGTTTTATTACTCAAAAAGGAACAGCAAGTGAATGCAAAATATTTCCATTTAAAGTGTGTTTGCATGTTAATTTGAGATGAATCATCCCACCTTGTGTACTGATGTAATAACATTGTTATTTACAGTCTACTTTTCAAGTAATGTATTCACCTATCTTTATAAGGCATGTGATATTTAATCACACAGTGGCTTAGTTATCATGATATTAATATAAGGTAAAATAAAAACCACAAGTTTGAATCAGTGAATCTTATTAAAACTACTTGGTTTAAATATTAACTTGCTTTTATACCAATTATATACTGGTTTTGGTTAGATAAAATCTTTATACTATTGCTTTTTTGGTGCATTTTTTCATTCAGCAAACATGTACAAGTAAATAAACTAAAATAGAAAATGTTACCATATTATTAACCTGTTCCTCCAGAAATAGCGGAGTTACTAGTTTCTAAAGTAACTGTTAGCCACCTGTCATTTTGTGAGAAATGCATTGTTTCCTTAAAATAACACTGCTTTTAGCTATGTGGCAAATCAGTTTGTTTAGTTGTTAAATTAAAACAATCCATACTGCTGACTTCGTTATTCCAATGCAAATGTACGAACTCTTCATAGCTAGAATGTAACTATGAGTAGTTTGGAACTTTATTGGACTAAATGTAGTTAATGGCCAAGCAAAACCAGCAAGCCAAGCTAATAAATGAGACATATCCAATAAAGCACAGTTCAGATGAAACTTTAATTCTAATTTTGGTACCAACAAATTTTATAAAAAAAGAACAAATGCCAACTTGTCAGTTCCAAAAATATGACAATTTATATCTATACCATATACCATTTTTGATAAATATCTGTTTATGGAACAGTCAATCATAAAAATTATCTCGTTATAGTGTTAAAGAACTACTGAATTGAATAATATTGAAGCTAATCTTACCAAACTGTGGGATTATTTTGTTTCTTAATATATCTGAGTTCTCATACAGATGATGGTCAGTTCTTAATTAATTTAAAATCAAAAAGTAAGCTTGAAGAGTTAATCATAAGAAATGATTTAATTTATTTATTTTATGTTAACTAAATGATTGTCCAGTTTTATAGATAAATTTAAGCATATGAATGGATAGTAATATATATATAGTATGAAAAAATTAACGAATGCTTAAAGAAATAAATCTTATTTGCAATTACTTACCAGTTCTTGTACAAAATCCTTGCTACACGCTAATACATGAAACGGTTTACCACAGTTTTTAACACAGGTTTCGAGCACTGTTAGAGTGTACATAACAATAGTGTAGTTTTTCCCTGCACTCTGCTGCAGACGTTTTCTGATGGCTTTAATGGCATCCCGAGGTCCATCTTCTGTTTCGTTTACCAGGTCACATATTTCCATGTTAAGCGCCCAATTTTCTGATGCGAGAGTGCCATCTGTAGCTTGCTCTGAAAAGTAAGACATTGCAGTTTATGTTACTCAAATGTTCGATACAAAACTGAATGTCAGTCGGAGGATAATAAATTTAAGCAAAGGGTTCATACAAAAATTTAGTAATCTATAACTTAATCTGGCAAAACAGTTCTAAGTCTGGTAGGAACCCTTGAAGAGCAATGCCAGAATTGGACAGACAGAGCACAAAACTGCCACTGATGAAAATCTAGTTTGGGTGACTATGTGGCATAAATTGAACGGTGACGTTCAGTGCCTAAATGATACTGAATGTGCTCATTTTGCAACAACTATATGTGGAGAATAATATTATGGTTATCTACCCTGATCCATTATCCAAAAATGGGATTGTAACATAGTGAGTATTACTAAAACATCATTACAAGTAATGCACAGATTATCAAGAAAGATTATTATTATATACAGCAAAAAACAGTTATGTTAGAATATCACAAGGCATAATCAAAAAATTAGTTATGCTACAATGACCAATGCTGGATTAAACCAATCAACAGACAAAACCTTGAGCAATTAACAGTATTCTACCAGGCATTGTAGATAAAACTAAGCAATGACTGATAAAAGGGTTCAACAACATTGTTTTATAAGCCTACATGAATTAACAGAACTATACCTGCAGCATTTTTAATAAATAACACCAAATTGCACAACTAGCACAAAATCAGCCCTCTAAGCATCGTCGACAGTTATACACTACATAAAGTGAAAGCGTATCATATAACATTAATCTTTCGCTTCGAAGCACATCTAGTCTACAACTAGGATGGTGACACAATTTCTCAGGTGGARACAAAAAGATTTCCTGTACATGTTTAAGCTTGACATCACACTGAATAAGAATAGTGCTCAGGTTCTGTTTTATAGTTCGAGTTGCCTTCATTGTCTTAGCAACTGCCAAGTTATGCTCACATAATTAGTGGAGTTGCTATCATTAATTCAGAAGATTATTTCGGTTTTGTGCGCCTTACTTTTATCAACACCGGTGGTAGTTTTCGTTCTATTTGCGTTGCAAAAAAATCGATTTCTGCCTGCCACAAAATAATCGTAATTATTGAAAATTACCTATTTTACTTCCAACAGGCGTAGAAAATGGATTTCCACCCAAGGCGTTGCTTATGAAAGACATAACTTATTAGGGATTCTTCCAAATTTAACTTTTAATTTCTGTTATGATTTGTGTTTGTCACTGTTGAATGTTGTCACTTGACTGTTTTGACAATAATATGATGACACTTGCACAAGTGCGCGCCCTAATCAAAACATATTCTAATACCATAAGACATCAATATAGCGAGTAAAATAAAGTATATTTCTTTTTTATTGGTTATTGTTGCACCAAATGAGAAATATATTAAAATGGTAAAATTATACAAATGCCATTTTACTACAAAATTGATATCTTCCAGTTATTGTATTGACCAACATGGCATATCAAATTTTAACCCGCTTCAGTTTAAAAATCAATGATAGTTTCGACAACGATCAAACAATTTGAAATAAAATATTGTTACATTCCTCCGAGACAAGTCTGGATTTTAATCTGATACGCTGGATGAACATTAACAATGGACCCATGCAAAGAAAGTCTTCCAGGAGTAATTAACAATGCAATGCTAGAGAAATGCGTCCGAAAACAATTTCCTTCGGGTGAAGCTGGTCGATTAGCTCGAGAGGAAGGCATTCCTTTGGACGAAGTTGAATGTTTAAGGCTCGAGTATTTGAGTAATTACACCCGTTTAAACACGCACAGCGAATTGCTGCCCTGAATATTATTTTTCAGATATTTTACGAATAGACCACTTATGGATGTTAACTTCTTTAACTAAGCTCAGTTTAACTCAAAATTACATCGAGAAAATTGAAAATCTCGAAACTTTGCTAAACCTCAAAGATTTAGATTTATCATTTAATAAAATAAGCAAAATTGAAAATTTAGAGCAGCTGGTTAATTTAGAAATTTTGAGCTTCTATGAGAACAGAATCACTACAATTGAAAATATGGACGCTTTGAAAAAGCTTTCCATATTTAGCATTGGTAAAAACTATATTGACGACAGGGATAATGTAAGTATACATATCCACATTTTGCAAATATCAAAATAACTTTGAAGTCGAAAGATAACATTCTAATGAGATGCATTTCAGGTGCTTTATTTAAGAAGATTTAAAAACTTATCATCACTCAATATGGCAGGTAATCCATGTGTAGAAGATGAAAGTTTCCGAATTTATGTCACAACATTTTTGCCTCAAATCCAATATTACGAATACAAAATGGTGCAGGATGTTGAGCGAGAAATGGGCAATGCCATCTACAGGTATACTTATTACTAATACCTATCTCAAACATTTGTTTTTGGGAACTGTCCATTTTAGTCATGAACTGGACCAACTTGGGGCAGCCGAAGCAATCGAACGTGAAATTCAGGAGAAAAAGGAAGCGGAAGAGGCTGAAGCTTTGTTGCACTCTGAAAGTTTCGTTGAATACTTAGGATCTGATCATCTGTTTCGATCACTTTTCCAAGATGATGTAGAGGGCAATGCATTAATGCTCATTGGGGAAGAAATGGAAGAGTATTACGATGAATATCAAGAACAATTTTCGGCTACCTGCAAGCAGCTATTCGAATATGGACAAGTACAGTATAAAATTAGAAAGTCCGAAGTTGACCAGTTTACGCAGTCTGTTGAAGGAGCTAAACTTACTAGCCAGCAGGAAAGTATAGTAAGTATTAGGATAATTTAGTTACAGTTTTGCAGATAGTTGTATATACAGTGTCTTACATAGGGATTTCACAAACATTAAGAGATGGAGAAAAGGTTAAAAAGGGGCAAAGTTATCTCTTTCTAAAACTGAAAAGAAATCTGAGCTATCTCATGTTTTTTTCAAAAAACTTAAAATTGTGGTTTTTATACTTTTTTAATAGCTATTTTGCCAATCAAAGGTATCAATAAACAGAAAGTACATTCTGAAGGCACTTTTTTGATGTATGTGTTGGTATCAGCAAAAAAATTGATGTTTCGGCCACTAGCTATCATCATCGTTTTTTTTATGGATGCCATATTAGAAAACTGCCCTATTACATGATCAGTTTTTTTCTAAACTTAGACGTGTTTGCAGAAATAAAGGCAAAAATTTACAAAAACTGTTTAAAATAGAAATACACAATAAATTTGTCATTGAAAACAAAAATGTTATAAATTTTTAATGTTGTATTTTTTTTTAATAAGTGTTACTAAACATCTTGGTTTAAGATTTTTCCATTTATATATAATTATTTTAATTATCTAGTGCATGTTCTATGTTTGTCTTCACACTATTGAGATAAATACTTTAAGTACTATGGCAGATTCTTTAGGATACCCATGTATGTTACGTTTGTTGTTTTTTTCTTTACAATAATGCAGTTCCTTCATTTGCAATTGAATCTATTATTAAGTCGATTAACTTTAACATAGTGTACTTTCAAAACACAAAGTAACATGAAACATTTATTTACTTTGCTATGCCTTATTCTTAATTAAATTACTAATTTTGACTGATTTACAAACCTTATATTTTGTTTTTATAATTAGGTAAGTAATATTAAATTTGTAAATATACCTGAACAATTTGTAGTCAAGATTTTCAAATTTTCAGAAACATATGGAAACCTTTTTGGAACAGAAAGCTGCCATATTTTATGCTATCAGAAAGCTACAAGAAGACATTGATAATAATGAAATCACAGTAAATGAGTATTCAGAAAAAATTGACATATATGCTGAAGAATATGCCACTCTCATTCACAAGACTTGGAAAGTACTGATGAACCTGGAACTCACACTTTACGAGCAACTTGAAGAAACGAACCAGTCTTTTGAGCAAACTCTAACTGAAATGGTTAACACTTTTATAGAAACTGCTCAGGGACATTTTACAAACCTGCGAAATTTGGAACAAATGTATATGGAGGGTATAAGTGAGGTTTCAAATAGATACATGACAACAGCTAATGTCACTGAAGATTTCCAAATGCCTGAAGAATTAAAAGAAGTAAGAAAAAATTAAGAAAAATATAAATTTCACTGATATTGAACCTCAAAAATGTTTTGCTTTTAATATATTTCATCTGTACTATAAAAGAAAAACAAAGTAGGTTTTTAATAACCTACAGATTACTGTAAGTAAGAGCTATTGCCACAAATTACTGTTGTTAACACTGGAACCAAAGACATCGACCATAAGAATTTTTTTGAATACAAGTAGAAAACAACTTGCCTCATTCTAATAGAAATAACAAAACTACAAAAAAAACTGTTAGTATAAACTGCTGATGAACTGAATCTTCAGCTGTAGTACTTTTCCAAATTGATGATTCCATTTGCATACTAACCTTTTGGGTAGAAAACACTGCATTCCTGTAGGAGTTGTTTTAAGCATCTTGTTCTAGTGTTTTATTTTTGTCGAATAACTACATTGTATTTTTCGTTATTATTAAGTTTAACCTCTCATATCTGGGATAGTTCATATTATCAAAAGTACATCTTATGGCATATAGAATGGGTATAAAATTTTACAAAAAACACCTTAAATTTTTTTTAATATTAAACTTGGGGTAACTGCTATTTCTCCACCACTGTATATCATAGTTATAACTGCTGGAAATTGTTTATAATAGTGTTTACAATTTCTTGCTCTATATTTTACTTTTGTATTATATTAACTACTTTCTATCATATACTTACCCAATATCAAATACAACCATGAACCACTTAAAATGAAACAGATAATTTGTAATTTTTAGGAAATAATCATTACATTACATTACCCAGTCAAACAGTAATGGGATAAGGTACTGTGGTTAGCTATACTACTTCACAAATTTGGGACTTTCATTAATATTTTCAAGACGATAGTGAAAAATTCTTCTTTGAGTGTAACCGAAACTGTGGGATAGACAAATAAATAATTTCTTGTCAAAATCATAGTAGGAAACTGAGGGTTATTGATTACTACCTGTTTTATTATGTATTTATTTTTTTATTTACACACGAGCTTGGCACTGTGGTTATTTTTTGTTTATCTCTAATTTCTTCTCTAAAAATTAACTGAAAATTTAAGATAAGCCTGTATTTTTATTTATGTGTTATATATCCAATAGACTAAAGCTGCATTAAGTTCTGTAAAGTTTATGGTCTAAGAAAGAAATAATCGGAAGTTTAATAAAGTCAAATTTTTCAATTTTTGTACACTACTGTTAATTTTAAATAAAATTCATCAGTGATTATCAGGTTTTGGGTGTTAAAATCAAACATTATATTTCAGTATATGTATGACAAAGAAGCTTTAAACAATGCCCTGGGTGCAACGCATGACATACACATGCAGGTAATTGACAATAGAGAAGATTTGCTTATCAAGCGTGCAAGGGAGTGGCTTAACAATGTGGCCACAAATTTGCAAAGGTAAAGTCCTTTCAGTACTAATACATGACGTCCTACTTCTGAAAGCTGATTTTAGGGATGAAGTTAAGAGAAATCGTGCCAAAGTACTGGAGATAAACCACTTTCTTGATATACAACGTGAAGAATTTGAAGAGCTCCACAATACAATCGTGGGGCCAGCAATTGATCCTGATATAACTGCAGCACTGAGCTAAATGAGAAAGTATGTTATAAAATACAATATATTGAACTATAACTGTAAAAATGTGTATAGGGTATAATAAAAATTATGGTTCAAATTTAACACAAATTATTTGTTTTGTGCACCTTTCTTCTTCAAAGACTCGAGGTACAATTCAAGCCCTTTTTGTACTTTGGGATCAGTCACAAATCCTACAAAAGTCTTTATGTCCTGTTCACGACTTTGTTTCAAATTCTGAAAAAGAACAGTAATTTAGTACCTTTTTATTAAAACAATGGTTAGTTTTTCTTCATTATGAGAATCAGTACAAAATTAATTAAAATAAATAAAAAACAAAAGGATCCTCTTTAAATATCCCCCTCCCCCATTCATCCTACCTTTGATCATTTTATGTTAGAAGATTCAGATGAAATATAGGTAAGAATGTTGAACCACATTGAAACTTTACATGACATTTCATTTAAAAAGAGATTTTTGTTCTCTGCTTTTAGGAGGTTATGACTAGTCAGTAGAATATATGTAAATTGCTTATATGTATATCTGCATATTTTACTAAATTTTAATACTAAAAAAAATAAATTAGCCTGAACCAATTGTTTTGTAGAGCTTGTTTTATAAGTTTATGATAAGACCATATCTGAATGTAATGAGAATAATGAGTTTTATATTTTCAGGTAGGTAGATTTAAAAAATCGTAAAGGTGATTTGGCAGATATTTTCAAAAAAAGAACATAATTTGGACATTTAATTTCCTCCGTGGCATAAAGTGGTGCACCCTGGGGAACATCACAATAAACCAAATGCTGAGAACTAAAGTTCTGTACCCTAAACCTCTGTATGTGTTCTGAGAGTTAACCATGCACATTTGCGACAATTTTTGTCACTTAAGAAGCTTTGACATACAAAAAAGAGCAATTGTTAATAATCTATATCTTTGTTCTTGTAGAAACAAATGTTCAATTATATTTGGTATGGGTCAAACCTGTTGACAGATGCAAAAATCAGAGAAAAACCGATAAAAATTGTGCCTTACTAAATAATGTTTAAAAGTTCAATAAAAAATTGTTGTACTGATTCCTAAATAGGAAGTGTGCATTAAAAGAAGTGATATCAAAACCTTTCATAACAAATTTACCTGAATGTCTGCTCCTCTTAAAGCAAGCTTGGTGTATGCCCTGGCAACGGGAGAGATCCTTTCGAACCTCCGAAGGAATTTTTCCGCTCTTGATATGGCATCGCTCTTATCGCTGGCGATTTCATCAACCAGACCAATTGCCAAAGCCTCCTCAGTCTTGAACAAGTTTCCCGTTGTCAGAGCAAGTTCAGTTTGCCTTCTACCGATTGTGTTTCTCATAGTCGATATGAACCAAGAAGGTGCCACGATACCCAATTGGGTTTCGTTCAGACCGATCGTGAAATTGTTGAGCATAATTCGGTATTCACAGCTCATTGATAAAAGGCATCCGCCAGCTGGTGCATGACCCTTAAAAAGGATTACGAAAATACGGTAAAATATGAAAAACTTTAAGCCAGTTTTGTGATTCAAATAACTCTCTCCTTAAGATTTATACAACACTAAAAATTATAGTACTGAATATTTTTACAGTTAATTTTTAGAAAAAAAATGAATATACAAGGTGTGTCATCTAAGACAGGACGGAGTGTAGTTCGCTTAATATTAAAAATGTTGAAAAATGTTTCAAATAAAAATTAAAACGATCAAAATATGTATGTCATAAAATTATTTGTATTATACAGAGTGTCCCATTTTCTCTGGGCGACACTCAACTTTGTTTTTTTTTTAATGGAACACCCTGTATATTTTGTGGGTTCTGTGAAAAATAAGGTCTACTCCGAGACTCCTACTGCAGCTAAAGATGAGGAACAGAATAGTTTGTGTGTTTCAGGTTATCACAGCTCCTGTGTTAGGAAAGAGCGGATGAACAATTAAAAAAACGAATTAGATTGTTTTCAAGAAAATGGCCCACATTTTGAACAGTGTTCTATGTGTTTTCATTTAATGTGGTTTACTTTGATTGACTGGCTCCTTTTGATGTTCTAGTAAATATKATTATTATTTTTGGAAAAACAGAGACCCTGATAAAATGTTAAACAGACAATATCTAATAAACGGTTAGAAATAAACSCTAACCTTAATGAAAKCTAAGAGTATTAAAATTCTGACTTTAACAGCGCGAAGAAAAATAWATAGTCCCGTTTAAAAAAGTCAAGCCTATGACCAAAAATTATGAAATTGAACTTAAAAAATGGTTTATAATTATTAAACATAAATCTTAAGGAAACAAAATTTTACCTCAAAAAACAAAACTACAACAAACTTACATTTATAACAGCTACAGTAGGAAAAGAACTACCATACAGTTTCAGCCATAAATCTTGTAAATTTGTCCAAAACTGCTTAACTCTGTCAAGATCAGGTTTATACATTTCCATGATATCCAGTCCAGCAGAAAACACTGAATTGGAGGCCTAAAATAAATTCTTTAAAACAAAATAGATTATAACAAATGAATGGCACATACTGACGTTAAAATCACTCCTCTTGCCTTATTCTTCTCAAGCTCATCTAAGGTTCCCGAAAGTTCGGTAATAAGTTCCAAATTTAAGCTGTTCACTGGTAATCTTTGTAGGGTTACCGTTGCTACCCTGGTGTTTTCATTTATGCCTACATCCACCAGTTTTTTAGCACTGCTATAATTTCTAACACCACTAAGTACAAGTGAAAATAGACGTCCCTGCCTCAGTGCCATTTTAAAATCAACTATTACAAATTATAAGAGTAAAATAGAACAATCAGGTAAGGCAAAGTTGTTTCTAGTCTCCAAAGAGCAAATTCCAAAAGTGAACTGTATTTGATTGGCCACATGTATGCACGGTCCAAAGGTTGCAAAAATAGCTGGCAATAAACACACCTGATGCCAAAAATATAGATATGCTACTAAAAAATAAATTAATGGAAATAACCTTATTTAAACTACTTTACAATACTTATGACCTACTGTCACTATTCAAAATTAACTGTACCAGACTAAAAATCTACATTGACCGTTTGCATTGCTGCCAACTGTTGAATTAAAACTGCAAGGTAAATATGTCAAATATCTCCAACGTTCCGATTTCAGCAGTGCAGAAAATTTAAAAAAAATACTATATGTTCAACTATTAATATAAAGAATTGTACAGTTATTATAGATATTTTTTTAAATATAATAGGTTTCGGTCTTATAATAGGAATAAAACACCTTTTATCTGATGCCAAGCTTTCGGAGATCTTTTTTCTCCTTCTTCTTGGCCAATAACATTTTAATAAACTACAAATAGAATAAATAACAACAAACCATATGAAAAATATTTACAAAAGAAATGGAATTATCCTAAGTTAAACAGCAGTTTTAATTTTGTATATATAATACTAATCATTTTAAACCATTTTTTCCACCTTGCACTCTCCAAATTTCTTGTTATTATCTAGATTTCATATTTTGGCAGTCACTTTATTAATTTTGAAAGATATTTGTCATTAATAATTAAATTTGTAGTTGTTTAATAAAATATTATAGGCCCAGGTGAAGAAGGGGAGAAAAGATCTCCGAAAGCTTGGCATAAGATAAAAGGAGTTTTATTCCTATTACAAGACCAAAATCTATCAGATTTAAAAAAATGATTATGTCACTCATTTAATATACAGGGTGATTCGCATAAGCACTGACATAGAACAGGGGCAAGTAGAAGAGTCCAAAATATTGTGATTTAACGCAATTTACTTAAGTTGCACTCCTGAAAAGTTATAGGCCTTCAAAGTGGGGTTTCAAATTTCAAAAAAAAAAATCAATATTTCACTTATACTTGAACTTGGAAAACCACGTTTGATATATGTTGTGGGTATACCAAGAGCAGTATTCGAAAATAATTAGAGTTCAATTGGAGCATTTTAAAGAGTTTATAATGGATGACGAATTTTTAAAAAGTGACTTTTTTAAGACAATGGCGGACTTAAAAAATAATTGATTTTTGTTTTATAAGGAATTTAATTCTAAAACTTTTTTTACTCTTAATTTTCAAAAACTAAAAACATGTATTGTAATTGCAACTTAAAATTATTCAAAATTCAAACGATGGCTATGAAATGATACGTTTCACTTGATAATTAGGTAAAAAGTTGAAATAAGAATACTTTATTAGAAGAAAACATTGGCAAATGTTCACTAAATGAAAACTTCCCGGCCAGTTTCACAACACTAAATTAATTTAGTGGTTAATTTACCCGATTGTCAAGTCTGACGTTTAATTTCATAGCTATCTTTTGAATTTTCGTTAATTTTAAATAACAGCTTACACTAAATTTTTTTAGATATTCAGGTTGTTTTCGAAAAAATTTGATTATTTGAAAAACAATAAGAGTAAAAAAAGTTTTAGAATCAAATTCCCCAAAAATAATTTTTTAAGTGCGCCAACATGTTACAAAATTCTGTCACATCATCCCTTACCAACCCTTTAAAATGCTCCAATTCAACTCTAAATTCTTTTGAATACTGCTCCTGGTACACTAACATGTACCAAATTTGGTTGTTCTAAATTCAAGTGATATTGATTTTTTTCGAAATTTGAAACACCATTTTGATGGCTTATAACTTCTCAGGGGAGCACCTTAGTATATAGGAAGGTTGCGTTAAATCTTAATATTTTGGACTCCCCCACATGCCCCTGCTCTGTGTCGGTGCTTATGCGAATCACCCTATGGAACATTAACAGTTCTGAACTAAATGTTGTAAAATAGAATGTCCGACTTTATGTGTAAATTATTGTCAATTGGAAGCAAAATAAAACCAGTTTAAGATGTTAATCTCAATTTCATTTGCACTTTGTTACGACTGACAATTTTAATGTAGTGGTATACAAAAAATTAAATTTTTTATACATAATAAAGTACATTTATGTATACATCAATACAATTCTCATCAATCATGGAAGTTTTGTTCATTTTACCTACAGAAAATATCAAAAATTATACAACAGCTTTTCACATAATAAAAAGAAAAATTCCAGGAATGTGTAAATAAATACAGAACGAATGCACCACAACCATTCCTTGAACTTCTCCACACAAACAGGAGAACGAGAGCTCAAAACAAGACGTCTGTAACCAAACGACTGTAAATGAAAAAAATACGTATTTAATCTGGTCTCTGATTCCTTAGTCCTTACACAACTAAGTACCTAGAACACTTTACAATTCATCCTTTGCCGGAGCATCGTCATCTTCAGTCTCTTCATCGATGGGCTCTTCGGCCCCAGCACCATCGGCACCGCCGCTCTCGACAAATTTCGTCAGGGCCTCCAAAGTTCTCGGCCCGTCGTACGCGATGGGCTTGTTCTCTCCTTTAGTGTACAGTTTTATCGTCGGGAAGCTGTGTATCTTTGTGTGCGACAGCTCGTTAGCAGTGGCGTCCATCTTGGCGATGACGATGTTCTCGTCGTCCTTGAAGTGTTCGCCGAGCTTGTCGTAGATCGGAGCTAACTGCTTGCAGTGTCCGCACCACGGCGCGTAGAATTCAACCAAAACGTCCTTCTTGGGATCGAGCACGACACTGTCAAAGTTGCTCGCGACGAGCACCTTGACGGGCTGTGCGTTCCAATCTTCAGGCAGCTCTTCGGAAAGCAGGCTCTGCTTCAGCTTGCCGTCCAAGAAGTCCTGAACGAAGCCGCGGATGTTCTCCGACGTCAAGTCGTCAGTTTCCGGTTTGTATTTGGCCATGTCTTCTTCCAGCTTGATCAGACGGGCGGCCGGAACTTCTTCCTTCTTCATTCCGAAGAACTCCAGGATTCGAGCGTGGTCCTCCTCGTTGGTATCGATCGTGACGAACAATACCTGCTCTCTGAAGGGTTTGGCGACGGCACTGGCAGCTTCAACTACCTTATCGAAGTGATCCTCCCCTTTGGACAGGAACAGCAAGAGGTGGCTCTTAATTTCACCTCCGAAGATTTTCTGTGCAGTTTCGTGGTTGAACTCGATGATGAGCGGGAGAGMATTGGTGACCACAAACTTCTTGATGTTGGATTCTGAAAATTCGCCCTCGAATTTAGCCTGCCCCTCGTCGAACTTCTTGAAAACAACGATGCCATCTCCTTTAACTTCGTATTCGTCGAATACTGCTTGTTCGGATGTTATGCCGAATGGAATGTCATCCACACCAGCTGCTACTGTCAAGAAAGCCTTCGCTGCATCAGACGCTTGATCGGAGAAGAACCCAAGGGCTACTACGTTGTTGCTGCTAGCAAACTCTTTGGCCTCTTCTACAGACTTCACCTCCTTAGCTGGAGGACCAGTTTTCTTCAGTAACCAAGAGACAATGTCATCAGCTTGTCTGCCACCTATAACAAAAGGAATACATAAGCATTAAAACACTGATAAATACAGCACAAATATTGGTAAGTTTTAACGAAACAAAAAAAAAATGCTTAAACATGTATTAAAAATACCACGGTATCAACTTTTAAAAGCAGTTACACCGATAAGACACTTTACAACACTTGCCACAAGATACTATTATTCCTGAAGTACCACACAAACAATGCAGGTTAGATAACAAAATAATTAACATAACCATTAACTCTACATTTACAAAAGAAACTAAAAGAACATTTTCAAAATGGTACAAAAATACAAGCAGAAATATAGATAAAGAGCTAATAAATAAAGGCCAATTATCTAAAATTATTAGCCCTTGTATAAAGATTCAAACTTTTTGAGGAAGCTTGGATTATATTTAAATTAATTAATAAGCAATTTTGGAGATTAACTAAAAGTTGAAATCCAACAAAATTAGCTAAAAACAAAGTCACCACCTTTTTTTTTTCACAAACATGATGTTACCACTCGCGTAATAACGAAATTAAGTCAGTCAGCACTTGTCGCGCTTCATGAACTGAGCTGATTTGGGGTTCGTTGGGCGCCGTTATGATTATAAGAGATAAAAAAAAACAATTGTATCGGTTGATCGTACTTGCGAGACCACCAACCCAAGACAGTCTAGCTCGAAGTTCCCTTAAGAACTGCCCGTTTTGTTTTCCGAGGGTCCATAGAAGTGCATACAGTTGTGCCCGTACTCCTATGGACCACACACAAGGGACGCTGCGCTTGGCTCTTGCAAAACACATGGCTGTTTGAGTAATAGGCCATGTTGCCTACGATACATGCAAACCGGTGCCAAAATGACGGGCTTGCAGCTGGACAAACGTCGTATGGAAACAAAAATTACTGTATATGTAACAATGATTATGAAAATGCATGATAATGATCATTGTTATTATTGTTAATTAACAATAATAAGGCATACTGACATTAATTGTGAAAAGGATTCTTTGTTAACAAAAATAATTTACGTTTTATCAGTACTAAATAAATACAACATGAGGAGCTCAGTCGTTTTTCTTGCCACCCATTAAAGGGCAAGAAATTAAAAATTGTACAAAAGAACTAAAACCAATAAAGCAACGGAGTATGGGCAATATTAGCATATTGTCTTTAAACAAATGTGGAAGAGCTATTAAGGCACTTTTGATAAATTTAATAGAGCTTATTTTGTGGAATCTACACAAAATATTTCAAGCTAGCCATCACAAAATCGTTGAATAAAAGTGGTGATAAATATCAAATTACCAATATATCTCTTCTTAAACTAAAATGCTTTTAGATAAAATCCTGTAATTATGTTAAGTATATTAGGATCACAAAAGCTTGGGTTAAAAATAAAATTGGTAGTTTTCTTTGTGTTTCACTTTTTCTTCAAACGAAAATTTCAATGTAGACGTAGTGCTGGATCAAATTTTCCCAGATACAATACATTTTCACGCTGACAGCTTTCTTCAATTTTTGATGAACAATATTTTTTTTACTAAAAATACTTCTTATCGATTGTGAAAGATTTGTTTCTTAGGTCATACTTTTGCAACCTTTTGAAGAATTGCTTGCTGCTAAAATTAGTTTCTGCAAAAACTTTATTGAGAAAAATTTATTGAGATCATTTTAAACTTCTAGACATTTCTCTCATACTTAAAAGTTTTTGTCACCTAAATTGTACCTTTTTCAATATTTGGACATTGGACCTTGGACTCAAAGATATTTTTTTTACAAATCCTAGATTGATGTATAATAATTACACTTATGAACTGTTAAGTTATTTTTGTTCATAAGGAATTCTTTTCACAATATATTGACTACAATATATAATACATTAGTGTTAATTGCTGGGCATTTTAATAATGATCAAGTTAATGTGACACTAATTAGATAAAACTAAAAATATGCAAGTGCAGCTACAGTGTACTTGTATGTATGTTCTCAAATTTGAATCCAAATATTTTTTACTCCTCTCTGCTTCTTGTTATAATTAGTCATATTATGGTAATCAAGCAAATCAAATAAATTAGTAATAATTTGTATCCCATTGTGCTATTTAGAAATACATATTTCGCATCCATACTGCTTCCATGTGAAAAAGTTTATTCTTTTGTTCTTTTGTTTACTGTTTGGAATTTTTATTTATATTCAATTAGGTTTTGTACTCATCTAAATAAGAGAACTAAAATATATCCTAAAAAAAAATTTAAAAACAAGAAAACTATAGTTTCCTATTATGTGCTATAAGAAACACCTGAAATTGTACAAAGCAAGGGAAGTGTCAATTAAATGAAAGATTTTAATGAATTCTTCGCTTTCTCAGATTTGTCTATTTGTATTTTGATTGTCTCGATCAAAATATGTTTATTGTATAAACACAGTTTATAATGTTGCTTGATCCAAAGGTAATAGTTGGCCTACCAGGACATAGATAAATATTTAAATATAAAAAGGCAAAATGTCTGAAAAAGTTAAAAAAAAAACACTTCTGTAGTGAACTAGGAGAAAATATTTTGTTTGTCTGTGCTCTTGTACTGATTTAAGTTCTGTGCAAATAATCATATACAGCACAGGCCTGGGAATCTTTCCCTGTGTCTCATTAACATATCCACATTTGATAACGAAAGTTGATAGTGTTGAAACAAAACTTAATAGTTCGCTTAAAAATATAACTGATATATCGAGAAATAATAAGAATGAGTGTTTCTTTATCGTTAAACATTACATTTGAAGAAAATGAATTTAAAAAAGTCACAGAAACTAACATGAAAATCTCCTTGGTTTCTTTACCATTTCATATCCTTGAGACCAACGAGATCCCATACGAAAACCGTTATTGTGAAATAGAAAGTTTTACTCGCCATTGTATTCAATAGGTGAACCATTCCTGAAGAATTTCAGAGTGGGGTAACCCCTGACGGAGTGTTCTTCAGCCAATTCTGCTTCTTCTGTAGCATCTACCTTCGCCAACTTGATGTTGGACTTCTGTTCTTCTAAAGTCTTTGCTGCTTTTGCATATTCGGGAGCTAAAGCCTTGCAATGACCGCACCATGGTGCATCTGTAATGTAAAAACATTCCACATAAAAACAACATGTGGTAACTTAAAAACACATCATTAAACATGTTTACAGGACCTTTGCAGTTATATGATTGAATTGAGATTGTAGGTGTATGTTTAATTGGCATTATTAAGGATAATCTACTCTTCAATGAATGAAACTACAAGAGATACTACAAAGTGATAGCAGCTAATCTTATTTTTAGAATTGCAATCTGGTATTTAAAGCTATCTGATCACTTGTTTCAAAACATGATTTTCTTCGTGAGATTAACAGAGGCTATCCTTAATTAGATAAACAGGTCGTTAAAAAAATCGCAAAGCCCAACTTTACACAAATGAACGKCAAGTGCAACCGGCAATGGTTGGGGTGAGTGACCTTAATAGGTTGCTTTCCTACAAAATTTTAAGCGCTTCTGAACGATACGAATACTGACGTTCGATAAAGAAACAAGATATGCTGTAAAAAAAAAACCGAAAATAGGCACTTTTTAGGAAAACACCAGCCCGTACATTCCCAGAAGGAGCGTGAGCTTATCACGTCACAATAGAAGTCGGAGTTAACGGTATCGTAAAAACCGGAAGTAATGCATGTAAAAAACGGAAAATAATGTGGAATAGTGATCCTTAGGGGTGTTTTAACGAAGGTAAATCAATGCACTTACAGAATTCCACCAGAACAAATTCATTGTCGGTCACGGCACTTTTGAAGTTCGATTTGGTTAACACTAAAACACCGTCTTCCGTTTTGATATCGTCGGCATTCGCGGATATCACTAGAGCAGTTATAACCGCACAAATATGGATAATATTCATTTTGAGTACGACAATTCTGCTGTGACCGGATGATGAGTGCTGTTTGTTGAACTGCGTGAAGTCAGAAACACAGAAACAGACTTGACAATTTCACAACGTGGCAAAAGATCGTGGGGAACTGTGATTGGTCGCTGCTGCTGACGATGGTGACGTATCGCGGCACTATTTTTAACTTCATAAAATTTGAATCTCCCTGGCATCCTTGAAAAGCGAAGGACGACTTTATGTAATTTTATTCATAATTCACGACGCTTTGCATATAGACCGTACAGTGATCACTTTTTAAAAACATCTATTTTCAGAGTAAGTATTATGGATGACGAAGATTACAAGGTATCATCAGAAATATATGCGGAATTTGATTATACTACATCGAAGAAGCCAACATTTAATGCAAACAGTAATGAATTTCAAGTTGTATTGAAGTAGTGTATAATAAAATTTATTTTCAGACATCGTTTGCGAGTTTAAATTTATTCATCCAGATAAATTCAGCCCACAAGTAGACAGAGATGGAGATTTAATAGTACGTAGGAAAACAAAAGGAAATGAAGACGAATTTAATGCAGTTTTAGAAATAGGTGGGTGACTGTAGTATTTTAATTGACATTGCTAAAAAACAAGAATTTTTTTAAATTATTGTTGTTTACAGAACACAGTAGCAGTACAGTTTTAAATTTGGTTGGTCTACAGATATGGAGAGGAGCATTCTTGCTATCAGATTGGTTGATACATAATGCAGAAAGTATTCCAAAAKATTCTGTGATATTAGAGCTAGGGTCTGGAGTTGGTTTGACCAGTATAGTTGCTGCAATGTTTTCACCTGTAATATGTACAGGTAAAAATTATTAACTTTTAATTACTTTTAGGTGTACTTAATATTGATGTGTACTAAGCAATGCCCGTCATTTCAGCATTACAATAACATCAAATTTTCTACTGCTCCTTATGGGGTTTCGTGCATTTTGAATTGAAGATGTAAAAAATTGCCTATGATTGATCATAGTTTCAATAAAAGCTAATTTTTCCACTCCAGTCCTTGCCATTGAGCCTCAAACAGTGATGTATTGTACTAAACAAAATTTTAAGATTTTAGTTTTTTCAACTATTCTTTTGTTGTCACACCCAAAACGAGAGGTATCCAAAATAGAAAATTCTTGCCTTGGCATATATTTGAAAAATTTAGTCTTTTATGTTTATTTTTCAGTTTTTTTTTGAATGAATCACTTTTTTACTGTTTTGGCATGCACAACTTCTCCACTCTGATTCAGAATTTTGGGCACTTATTTTAGGTTTTGGTATAATTCTCTTTCAAAATCCAAAAAAGTTATATTTTTTGTAATTTCTAGTTGTCTATACTGTGCTAAATGTTGTTCTCCATTTCAATTCAATTTTGAATTCCTGCTAAAGTTTCTGTTAGCATAAGTTTTAGTTTGTAGACTTTTTTTTGTATTTATTTTGATATATTATGTGTTATTTTTGAGGTATTGTCATATGGTACTACAAGTAAATAAATAAATTCATTAGTTTGAGAATATATTATACAGCGAGTGTCTAACAAAAATCTTCAGTGAGAAATATCTAAGTGTTTTGTTTAAATTTGTGTCAAACAATATTTTGAGGCTCATTTTTTTGACAAAGATTATAAGATGTAATCGAAATGTTAGATTAATAATTTTTTGTCAGAGTTTTATTATTAATATTATGGACGCTGAAAGCATTCACTCTCATGTTTTGCTTTGTTCAAATTTTATTAAATATTAAAGGTACAAAGTAAAAATCATGCAAAGATAATAATTTGAGTGGAATTTGCATTAAATCAGTGCAGATGTGTTCTTTTTATTTAATAGCATGCAATGTTAACTCACAATGTGTATGTCACCATTTGGTTTGTTTGTAGATGTCGACAGAGGTGATATTCTGAAGTTAATAGAAAGTAATGTAGCTAAAAACAAAGAAATTATCAATCACCCAATTAAAGTCTTAGAATTAGATTTTATGAAAACAGTATTGAATCCTGATATCGAAAGTGCACTGCCCAATATTGCTATCATTATCGCCGCTGATGGTAAGTATACATAATTTAAAAAAAATTGCTTTATATGCTTTTGCTTTTCAGTTGTGTATGATGACAATATTACATTGGCTTTTATACATACCATTCAACGTTTGTTGTCCACGCCTCCAGCGAGGTCTGTTTATGTAGCCCTTGAAAAACGATATGTTTTCACAACGGCCGATCTCGATACTTCAGCACCATGTTACGAATACTTCTTGGATTGTACAAAGATGCTTAAAAACGTTTCTACAACCCAAGTACCTTTAGATTTCCCCAAATATTTCCAGTATGACAGAGTGAAAGAACTGGTGTTGTGKAAAATAACTTCAAATTTCAAATAAATGTTTTTGTTGAAAGTTATAATKAWAGCATGACGAACAAATACAGATACATTATTAAATTTATGTTTATTATGCAAATATTTTTTTAAGACCTTATTGTGTCCCTTAACATCGGAGAATGGCCTTTCCGCATTTCTTTATTTCTCTCTTGCTGTTCCAGTTCCTTCTTCAGAGGTTCCATGGATTCACCCAGAACTTCATCACCAGTAAAGTATATAACTAGAACTTTATTGGTGAACTCGACCGATTTTGTGTTTTTAGGCCGGCAGTACGGTTGATATTCGTATGATTCTTCTTCTTGACTGTAGTCCATGGGTTGCTGCTCATTCACTGGATTACGTACTTCATCTCCTGCTATATGATCCCTCCACTGAACGGATGTATTGGGGGGACCAAGTTTGATGTCATCTTTTATCGTTTGTGGAGATTTTTCTAATTTTCTGCGCTATTAAAGAAACAATTAGGAATGCATTTGTAGATTATACAGCATTCCCACTTTTATTCAGAAATAGGTTAACTAGTATTACTACAGTATTTTTTAATATTACTACACTTATTTAAAAATTTCAGCCGTTTTCGAGATGAGTCAACAGTACCACTCTGAATTATGTAATGTTGCTTATTCAGATAGATTAAGTATGTATAATGATATTGTAACATATGTTGATGAATCTGCAAAAGAAGCATTGGGAGAAAAAATAACTAACAAAGTAAATGAGAAAAACTATTCGTTGAATTAAGTGAATGAAAATAGCTGATAGGAAGTATTACATAAGATGTTGTAAAGAGGAAAAGACAAATATTTATTTATTATAGTTTTTAAAACTGAAAATGAGAAAATGCTTATAAGTCTCAAAGAAGTGCTATAAAGGACCCATGTTGCGAGGGGTGAGCCATTTATGGCGGTCTTTTCTGGGATTTTAAACAGGCAAACACAGACGATACACAACGACCCGTTGCTATAAGCAAGATTGCTGTATCCAACCATATATTTGGTGGACTAGAAAAAATTACAAGTGGTGGTGTTCCAAAAATAGACATTTCTAGTAATGTTTAATTGCACAATTGAAGTTTCAAAATTGTAAATTTAAATAAATAAGAAAAGGTAAAGCATTTTATCTACCATTGCTGTTAAAGTGCTACTTAATCTACTCAAAATAGTTGATAAAGGAATAGTTTAACATCTGATGTAGAAAAAATGTTTTAAAAAATCATAGAACGAGTATTTGTGCAATAAAACATTTATTTTCTCGAGAAAAGTCGATGGGAACAGACATCTCAGGCCCACTGGCAGCGCATTTAAGAACTTAATAGCACAATAGTTTGAAGATTTTTTTTATTTAGTTAGTCTAAGACCCTTGAAAGCTGTGTCATCCGATCTCATGTCATAGTCATGGAAAGTTTCCAACCTCGGCTACAGACCAGATTTGGCAACAATAAATTTGAAAGGCTTGTATAAATACGAGCAGGATAAGGTTAATATATTATATTCAGTACCTACTCTAAAAGATTTTTTTTGTAACCGGAACAATCTATTATATTTGGTATGGAAGAATGTACCCAAACAAGGATGCCATAAACCAGATGACTGCATTAAAGCACAGTATGCTGTTATAAGCACTTCTGCAGATACGTTGGCCAAATGTCTCAAAATGAATAAATTTTTTGATAGTTTCTTAGCATTGTATTTTTCATTTCAGATGTGAGTCAATATTTAAACCAAAATATTTAGTATGTTCAATTTGTTCAGTACTACATAAGGAGAAAAATATATTTACTGTTTTTGTACGGTTTAAATTCAATTTATTACAGACATAGAATTTCTCAGATTTCAAAGTAAAATCCTGCTGAGTTTTAAGTTAAACATGGTAAGATTTGTCTGTATCGTATTGTCTGCATATAAGGTTTTTTCGGCATCAGCAATGCATTCTGAAACATCACTTGTATATATTAAAAACAGCAGAGGTCCAAGTATGGATCCTGTGGAACGCCCAAGGTAATTAAACAGTCTTCTAACAGTGCCCCGCCAACGTTAACCTTTTGTTTGCACTCTGAGAGTTAAGAACAAATCAATCTCACTAGACTGGGATAAAAATTGTAGAAGTTTCACAAACAACACAACCAAAAGTTTTGGAAATGTCGAAAAAAGATGCTATGTAATCTTTCTTACTCTCAAAAGATCTAAGAATATTATCAGTCAAATTGAGAAGGCCACATGTTGTAGACATGCCTTTCCGACAACCATAGCATAAGAAGACTATCCTGCACCTGGACTGTTTAAGCGAATGAAAGTGTAACAAACACACGAGGTTGTAATTATTAATTGAACATATATTGTGTGGCTATTAATGTAACGATAATCTTTGAACATAGAAAGGTGTAATGTAATTAATCAGAGCTATAATGTAACAGACACTAAAGAATCCTATAGCAATAATTTGACCAGTGTTTTACAACCAATAAAAATGTGTTGCAGAACATTTGCTGTTGTTTTTTAATTCCTAGAAATGATTTCTTTTTAAAGCTCAGTTGCTATTGAGTTGTTGCCCTATATTTCTTAGCAAAAAACATTCTGAAAATGTGATTAGCATAACTCTGTTACACCAGTAGAAGCAAAGTTATATTAAGCATGTTTAGATTCAGGAGATATTTACATTTATAATTTGATATATTGCGGGTTTGGATCATCTAGGCAGACTGTATTATTTTCTCTTTATTTGGGYGCCAAGCGTTCGGAACTGTTTAGTTCCTTTGTCAGGGCTTCTAAATTACAAAATATAACAATAAAAAACATGAAGCAAAAGATAAAAATACAAAACTCACCAAATGTGAGAATACCAATAAAACTGCATCCACAATCGACAATATAGAACTATCACAATACCAACTGTAAAATATAAAATAACATTCAGTGTAAAAACAACATTAAATATATAATAATAAAAATATCCAAATATATACAGAGTACATCATAAAATATTTTGACTTAAACTTTTTGAAAACAGGAAAACGTGTCATGATACTTTAAAAATGGGGTGAGACGTTCAAAATACAATAAAATTTATTTATCAATGGTTCCATCATGACTACCTTTTTATTTTGATAAGTTAATAGATATACATATAAACTGCACTTAAATTTTGAGTATCAGTTCTTTTGTTAATTGGTTCATACTGCTTGTTAATGTTAATCATTTTTTTGTCTTTTCTTATATACTGATTCTGTAGCTAAAATTTTTATATTTTCAAAGTCAATACGATCGGAAAACTTAAAAGCAAGATTTGCTAGGGCACATCTTGTCAGACCATTCTTTATATCACTTTTATGTAAAGAAACTCTTGATTTTAAGCATTGTGAAGTTAAGATAATATTTTATCAGATAGATCGCTGTCTCTTGAAAACACTGACAAAAAGTTAATAGTCTGACGTTTCGATTACACCTGTAATCTTTGTCAAAGACGAAGAACCTCAAAATTTGCCTGACACAAGTTCAAACAAAATTTTGTCAGTGTTTTCAAGAGACAGCGATCTATCCGATAAAATATTATCTTATATTATGGACGCTGAAAGCATTCACCCTCGTATTGTGAATTTTTTACAATTTAATTTATAGATTTTATTTGAACATAGTGACATGGGAGATTTAGTTTTTAATTGTTTGCCTACAGTTTTAATAGTAATTTTAATATTTTTATCTTTTAAAATATTTATAATTTTATTAGCTAGGAATAACTACACATTTAAAATTATTTATTTAATTTAAATTAGAATTTATGTTTGTTTAATTTTGAATGTTAATTCGGAAGACGTGTTCCCATTTTTTTAAAATTTAATTGGACTATTAATGTAAGTAGTATCCTTGTGTATACATATTAATATTAATACATACATATTAATATGTATACACAAGGGTAGTATCTAAGAGTACTGATCTAATTTTATAGTTTACACAGTAGTTGATTTATTACTCCAAAACTATTGATAGGAAATCGAATATTCAGCTTACTTTATTTTACACATTAGTCAGTGGCAAACAATTTTTTTTAGAAAATGTCTTTATAAGTGCCGGTAAACCTTTTGAAATAAATATTGGATTAGAAGTAGCTTCTTCCTAATATAAGATTTTAAAGGTCAGCTTATTATTGTCGGAGCTACAAATAAAACAAGTAAATATTTCTCAAATTTGTCTCTTTGACCTGGAAATGACTGATAAGTACAACTTTTAGAACTTTTCTGAATAAAGCAGGAGCAGCTTGTAGATTATCAATATTTTACCTTAGTATCCTTATTCTTTCTGCCGAGCTTATCCCAAGGGTCCCATGTAACAACTCTCGCAATGGACAATGATGGACCAGCACCATTTCTACTGCTACCTAGCCTAGGTTCAGAGTGAGGAGAGGTGGACAAAACTTTGTCCTTCCCTGCGGAAGAGTGTTCAGATTTTGAACCGTTGATTTCCCCAGAAGGTCCCTAGAGAAGAACCTACTTAACTAATGTTTTGTTACTGCAGTTGCCTTAAAGACGCACCTTTTCACTCTTTTCATTTTTTGGTGACAGCAAATTTTCTAGGCTGTCCTTTGCTCTCTGCCAGTCCGACTTGCACAAGTTGTCTTCTGACATATTTGGTTCCAGTCGCATTTTTTCAAATTCTGAGATTAATGTTGTCTCTACCTGATGAAAATGATTGATGTTAAAGAGAAATATTACCTAAAGTTACAATTACTATGTGATTTATAGAAAATCTTAGAAATGAGCCAGGCTGTAAATGGGGATTTGAATATTAACTGTTTAGTATAAGTAAATTAGTTAATATGTAACATTGACAAAAAATTATTAATTTGACGTTTCGATTATTGTAATTCTATATTATTGTAATTCTATATTATTGTAATCGAAACGTCAGATTAATAATTTTTTGTCAGTGCATTACAGTGAAAGCGATCTTACAGAAAGCCAATTTTCTAATATTATGGGCGCTGATGGCATTCACTCTTGTATTATAAGTAACATTTTGTTATTTTAAAGAGAATAATGTTATTTATATTTATATTAACACTCACTGCTTTTTGATATCTTTAAAACCTAAAAAATAAGTTCTTATTCTCATTGTCATGGTAAGCACGAGCTATCACATAGCAGTAAAAATATCAAATACTTTGCTATTTGATATTATTAAATAATTTGAGAAGCATCTTGAAAAGTATTTTGACAATTACCCTGTTGTAAAGGGTGAGCAATTAAGAGAGATGATTGGCCTTATCTCATATACCAGTAATCTTAGAGGTTTGAGGAAAAAATACTTTACTAACGTGGTCAAGAGAAGTTGCTRGAAATGATTTTCAAGTTAAAGTTCAATGATATGAGACTTTACTTAATTAAAAGGAAAATTAAATACAGATAAAACGATGGAAACCTCATTTAGATATGTTTCTGGTGTTCGAAATGTGTTGAATAGAAAACACCATTCGTTTTAGAATAAATTTTTTATAAATCGAAGCAGGCATTTAATAAATCATGTCTTATTAAAAACTGTAAAATTTATAATCAAAACTATAAGAACTAATATTATTGGATGAATGGAGGATACAGTATGGTTATCCGATCCATTTCACAGTCGTGTTTAGGAATATCCAAAATCAAAGGTATACTTTCCTAGTGACAAATTCATAGAAAGGGAAAGCCCTTCTTTATGCCCAGCCAGATCACCTGACTGTATAGAAGTACAAACGAAATAAAAATCATATTAGAAATGCAATTAGGTACTTCAATACCATTTACAGAAGTTGAATAGTATGGCACTAGTGGTTCGAGGTCGACCTTACTTATGTCTAAAATACGATGGCAAACAATTTGAACATTTAAGAAATTAATACCGTTTGTATTGCCAGATATTTATTGTTTTCTCCATTACACATATTACAGTTTTAACTACTAAAATGCAACTGCTACCTATATTAGTATTAATAATTAATATAATATGTTAACAGCTAAAATTGTGGTTTCAATACCAAAAAAATTTTAAAGCAAATAAAATAATTTTTTTCTTGTAGGTAAAGAAATGTTTTTAACCTTTGATATTTGCAATCACACAACACATATAAAACAGGTTTCACCAGTTTAATCTGCATTCAATTTTCCTTTTAATTATGTGAAGAGTTCTATTGTTATATTTAATAATTTGGAAAAATCTTATTTGGGTAGAACGTTACAAATAAAATACATTATTTTCCCATTTTTAATAATAAGAAATTAAACAGGCGAAGAGTATTTCAATTTTGAACAATTTTACTCTATTCAACCTTTAATATTTAATTTTTCTTCTAATTACTTAAAAAGTCTAAACCATATTTAAAAATTTTGAAAAAATCCTTGTTTAGGTAGAACATTTAGGAAACGCCCCCTTGTGGTCAGTTCACAAACTACTTTCTATCTTATTTAACATTGCATTTTATAGAAGGATAAAAGTACTCTTGTAAACGTACTTTACCCATTGAAATTGGTTAAGCTAAGCTGGAGATAGTGATTTCATATTTCAACATTCACCTAGCTCCAATTTTTTTTATTTAAAATTTTCCAAAAAAATGTTTGGTACAAAGGTGATAAGAGTTTAGTTTAGAGAATCTTATAATATTAATAATTGCATACCTTTATTATAGAAAAAATGACAAATTTGATTTCTGTGAAAATAATTTCCACATTTCCAGCAACCTCTCTTGGGCAATTAGTTAAACAATAAATTAAGATAAGACTAGACACCTCTCTTAATTGTTTGTCCTGAACAGTAATCTGCTATTTAACATATAAGATTGTTACTGTTGAAAATAAATGACACACTAAAGGATACTATTTAGTATAATAGAAAATATAGACAGTAACATTGCTGCTTTAGTTTATTTCGTAGTTCATAATTGTAGCTCACATTAGCATACTTATATTTTGGATTAAATTATTTATGTATTTATGTAGTGTTACAATTCGGTAATAATTTTTATATTTAAAAAATATTGCAAATGTTGACTGTCTGTAGTAATGACATTATTACAGATTTATAACAAAGTAGACACTAACTCTGAAACAAACTATATACATATTCACAATTAAAGAACTAGCATTTTCTATTACGATTAAGCCATTTTCTACACAGATATAAGCTTCAAAACTTCTATTTCCTATGTTGTAAGTGCAACACCACCTTATATTTCAATACTAAAGATATATATTTGCTAATGTATTGATGCTTGAAAAACATTTTTTTTCAATATGTCATATAGATTATCATAAAAAGAAGAAGGTCCAGTTAATACAGGAGAAATCTCATTTTGCATAGTGTTAAAACAAAAATACTATTAAAAACAATGATTTGTTGCTTAAAAATTAGTGGATTTTAATTAAAAAGCAGCAGAAAAGTGAATAAGCAAGTATATTAATATGAGTTGTTTCATAGAAAGTTTAACATTTTTGTTACGTTGAATAGCAAAAAATATATATTKGACATCTTCGATATATTTTCTAAATGAAAAAAAGAAAGCAGCAAATTTCTAACTATACATACTTTTGAAGAAGAGACCTTACTTTATCTGTACACAAAGTATCTGATGTATCTTCTCGGTTTCCTTTATTACTGTTCCATGTACGAATTTTATACATAGATCTCTGTTTCATTTCTTCCTGGTTGTTCAAGCTACCATCTGATAAGCAAGGTACAGAACTTTGAATTATGTGTTTGGCGGAGGCAACACTTTTTCCTACAGATTTTCCAGTTTGACACGAATCAGTTTCTGAAGTTGATATCCTTTCTAAAATATGACAATTAATTTAGAAAAGACCTATTAACATATTACAAATTTTATTTTACCAGTTTCTTGTGGTGAACTCGTATTTGGATCTTCTTGTGTTTTAGACATTTTCTGTATTTGAAAATGTCCGATTCATGTAAAATTTTGCATAACTATGTCAAAATTACATGTACCACTAGTTTGTGAAATTAAAAAATGACATATCTACCAGTCCACAAAAACTGCTTTATTATGTAACTGAACACATATCAATAAAATATTTGTACAAATACAAATGTACAAAAAGGAAAATCATAAATAGCAGAAGGTATATAAAGTATAAAAAAAACAAATTCCAGTAAGGCAAAAAATGAATATATACTTGACCACTGGAAAATGTAACACACTTTAGACTAGAACTTAAACAAGTTACAGAGATGTAAATGAAATGGCAGTGACTTAATATATTGACACAGCAGCAGTATCTGTGCATCATTGATCTGAAATTTTTTGTACAGTTTCAGAGCATACAGCCTTTAGTGCACTTCCGTTTTGTAAGTTCAAGTCGCCTAGTGATATAAAATATAGTATTATGCAGTCATCCACTTCGTTATAAAAGGAGTTAAACAGTTGATAGAAATACTTACTATAAAATGAAACAACGATAAATTACAAAGTTTCACTACCATATGTATACAAATTAGCTAATATCATGTGATTGGAGTTTTACTGCAAAATAAAAGGTCATTTTTACAGTTTTGTATTTTTTGTTATGTGAATGAAAACCTAAAAATGTAAGAAACAATATTCAAATCGGACAGAGTCTAAATGAATAGTGTAACATTTACAAGTGAAAAAATAAAATAACATGTTTCAAATATATAATTACACATCACTTCTAAAGAAGTGTGTCAATATAAGATAAAAGTTTCTCTACTGCACAAAAATCCCATTATACAAAAGTGGACAATTCTGTATAAGTTCAGTCTCCTGAACAAATGTGATCACAGTTAATTACAAATTATCAAAACATCATTATGTCCAGCACAAAACAAGACACGCTGAAATTTTCAATGGAATACAACTGATACAATATTATATAAAACAAGAAAAAAAATAAAAAAACATTAACACAAGTGAAAAGCACAATAAAAGTAAAAATCATGACAATTCAAAACATTCATTCAATGGAATGAATAATTGCAAGGTAAAATCCATTGAAAATCACACAATTAATTTACTACACTATATTACCAACTCACAACATTTATCTCCTATTAAATTAAATATGATATAAATGTTGTTTTTAAACATACAGACGCTTCACAGTTCATACTTGACATGCCTGCGAGATCGTACAAAATTATAGGATAATAAAATTTCAAGACTGTTTTAATGGGATTAACCTAAGGCCATTCTTGTCCGACCTACTATAACATACACTACTCATGCTAATCCTATTACGTTAGCCTTCAAACTTCCCTGCTCTGAAACTAGCTACTGTTGGTTTTTTGGTCAGTTTTACTCAAAGACAACGAAAGGCGTTTCCTTGTTGATTCTGGACCTGACGATTTGCGTCTGTTGGATACTTCTGCTGGAGTAGGTGTCCCCTTTCGTCTCTGAACTCCAATGTTACCTGTAAACATCAATGATAGGTAGAAATATAGTAGGCATAGGGAAGAACATCTGAAAGGTGTGATATTGTGAATGCGAAGGGGATTGGATAGGTAGAATGACCCTCAAGAAGAGGACGTTTTCTGAGGTTTAAACACAGAAAAAATTGGTGTCATGGCAGAGAAAGATGCAAAGACAATACCAATAATTTTTACATACAAAGCATGTTCGAATTATTGTTAGCGGAAAACAAGCGTAAAGAAGTGATGTTAACAGACATGTTAGGACGGTTAATGTCTACTTTGACTCCTATAAGTGTAATTTCGATGATAAAAGGATCTTTTCGCGTAATGCCAGACTTATCAGGTTTAATTAAATAATTTGATGGTGACAAAGATTGGGTGAATTGTGGCTAGGAACAGTCAAATCAATATTAAATATTGAATAGATGGTAGAAAGTGTATATAAACAGCAGGAGCGCATCTGAAGGGGGCTGCTATTCATAGGTATTCAACAAAACAAGGAAAATAAACAGTTGGGAAGATTTTGAATGCAAAGTGAAAAACAATTATGGGTCGCTGGATAGATAGGCTTTCAGATAAGTTACAGCAGTTACAAAGCAAGTAAGAGTCTCTTTTATCTTATTATTACGAAAAAGTGCATTGTGACAAAAGTTGAATTTATCGTTTGCCAATGTGAAAGAAAAAATCTTGACGGGTGGTATCATGCATGTTTTGGTGGTGAATTTAGTTATAATTTATCATAATGATTATGACACATTGCATGATTTAATGGCGGTAAGCAGTATCAGTGTGAGAATAAAGTATGGTATGCTGACTCATTTTGTGGATCTACTGCACATGACGTCACCATGGGACAAAAACGGAACTGAAGTTTTGTCTTGGGTGAACATTATTATTAACTGTTGGCTTTTTGTCCGGTAGTGACTTTGTCATCATTTGTACAATGCAAACATGTGCAGTGGCGTAAAGCACCAGTTATGAAGGAGAACAAAAAGATTCATTTTACACCACAATGAAACACAAACTGTTGGAGTACTCTCAAAGAACTTGCTGCAACCTGAAGATGCAATTCCAAGTGAATTTTTTCCAAGTAAGTTGTGATTTATTGAACAGCTTATGACTTTACCTCGGATTTTATGAAACTTTTTAAGTTTGTATTTTTAATTTGCATTAATGTTCACTTGTTTGAATTCTGTTATAATTCTGATTTATTATATTATTACTATTACCATCATCGCTATCAATACTTTGGTGATGTCCATATTGTATACTTTCATGTGGTACGTAAAATTATAAAACTCCAACATTGCTTGTTAAACTATAGATAATAAGGCTTGTGTTTTTATTTTGTGGTTAATACACTTTGCTAATAAATATTTCTGGCATAGTGTGACACGACACCACTGCTCCAAGTTCTAATAGTGGGCTGTGAGAAAAATATGTAAGCCGCATTTGTGAAACTGACTTAATTTATTAGTTTTTTCTGCATTTATCCGTTTTGTTTGTATTGTTACTACTTCTGACTAGCTTAAATTATGAATTACACATGGGATTTCAAATAACATTCTGTGAAAATTACAAGCCGCTCTTGAAAAAAGGCATACCAGATTTCACTTTGTACATAAATAGCTTATCAACAGTGGCAAAGAATATAATCATGTACGCTGATGACACTTCAGTGTTTGTCAGAGATTCTCGGACTCGCAGTTGAATTTGTCTGTGGGTGGTGTTCCGCTGAATGCTGAACAAGTGACAAAATTCCTTGGTGTGCAACTTCAGAGTACTCTGGAGTGGGATGATCATTGTAACACTTTGGTTAAAACACTCACTTCAATATATTATCAATTAAAAAGTCTAAAAAACGATTTGGAATTAGAACAGTTAAAAGCACTATACTATGCGCAGGCACATTCCAGATTGGCATATGGAATCTTGCTTTGGGGGTCTTCACCATGTATCTCTAAAGTGTTTGTGATGCAGAAACGTTTTATCAGATGTATGAAGTCTCTTCCTCAGACACACTCATGTAGAATGACTTTTAAGCAATTGAACTTGTTGACGCTTCCTTGCATATATGCCTTGGAGCTGCTTTTGTGTGCTCATAAAAATAATAAAAAGTTCAATTCCAATCATGATGTGCATAATCACTCAGCAAGAAATAATTCCCTGAATACATCTTTGCCGAGGTTAGAGCTGTATAAGCGTAGTCCCAAATATGTGGGAATCCAGCTATACAATATAGTGCCAAATGAAATAAAAAAGTTAAACGAAAAAAAGTTTAAAAATTGTATGAAAGCTTTAATAGTAGATAATGTGTTTTACTCTATTGTAGAATGTAAAGACTTTTTACTTTTGGATCAGCAAAAATGTTTGTCATATATCTACTGATATTTGAGTGACAGAATATGATAAATGTCAATGTCGATGTAWTTTTGTATTTTTTTTTTTGTACTCTGATATATGTATGTATTAATTGCTGGCATTGTGATGTGTCCTACAAAACGTATTATAATTTTCTTTGGACAAATAAATATCTAATCTAATCCAATCTAATAACCCAGTATACTAAGACATCACCCTTAAAACACTTATAAATAAAGTTTCTCCCTACTGTCAGCCATCAGGGGTTTGGCTTCAAGTTAAAGCAGACGTGTTTAACTTGAAACCCAACCCCTAATAACCAAAGATAAGGGAAAACCTTACTTATAACTTATAAGTAAGTAAGGTTACTGTCTTAGTACGGTGTGTTATAATGCGGTATGCGTTCTTTCAAGAGCGGTTTGCAATTTTTGCAGAATGTTATTTGAAAGTGCATTTCTCTTAAAAATACTTTTCTGCTTACCTAAAAATGTGTTTTGTCCATTTTACATTCTTTTATTAAGAATCTTTGTCCCTTTTATGACCAGACAAGAAAAAGTCGTTTAAACGGCCCATAGTAATAACAAAAACAAGCAAGACAAAGAACAAACTTATAAATTAAGTCAGTGAATTGACGTTTCACAAATACGGTTTACATACTTTTTCTCACTGCCAACTATCAGAACTAGGAGCACTGACGTCGTGTCACACTATCCCTCCTAGCAGGTGATAGCAGGTTTCGATAACATTTTTTTTCTCAAAACAGTTAACTTTATACAAATTAGCAAAGAGGCAAAAATTTTAGATACTTGAAGCGTCTTTATAATGAAGTAATCTAAGTTACAAGAAATGCTTATCTCAAAACTCAACCTTCAACAGGTAACTTGAAAAATGACCCTTATTTATAACAGCACTTTCTTGGAAAGTGGCTTACAGATTTCTCAGAATATTACTTGAAAATGCATTTCTAAAGCTTATCTAAAAATGTGCAAGGTATATTTTACAAGCTCATTTTAAGAGGCCATCTCCCTTTTATTGTTTGATCACGCAAAGTCAAGTAAAAATAATGTACCATCTCTTTTCTAAATTAAAAAAGCGTTTGAGGGGACACTATTTTTCTGCTGATGAATAATAGTTTCATCATCAAAAGAATTTTTTTTAAGGCATAGCCTTATTGAAAAACCATTGGCATAAATGTGTGACCGTTAATCAATATATGTTACTTTTCTCCCAGCTCTTTTCCTTTTAGCTGGATAGATAATATAAAAATCTTCCTTCGTATAAAGAAGAAGGTGCTACCATACCTTTTCTCCCAGAAGGCGTCTTCACAATAACTTGTTTATCCATCGGTGGATGTACAGAGCCCACCTTGACCCAGTTGTCCATCTGCGCATCTCTGGACTCTTTCAGTGTATTCTGAATGGCCGCGGTTTCACCAACCAAATCTTGAAGCTTCTGAATGGTATTGTACAGGCAAACGGCACTAACGAGACCGAAATCAAATAAACTGCACATGTGCAAGACGAAATTGCGGTACAAGTTTTTAAGCAACAACTCCTTGCCCTTGTGCTGTACAAACATTGAGCACGCCAGCGGAATCTGACAGTCTCCGACGAAACCGTATTTCATAACGTGCAAGTTCCACATCTTCATCAGCTCCTTTTCTCCCTCGTTGACATCGGTGAACTCGTCGATCATCATCATCGTCTTGCTGCGCAACCACTCCGGATCGTTTTCACCTTCCGAGTCTACGTCCATTTCCTTCGGGTATATTGGTAAGCAGGTGGTCGTGTGATGGTACAAGCGGTTGTGGCCGGTAATAAATGGTCTCTGCCCATCGTACTCGCAATCGTCCAATTCTAGGAACTCGGATAGACTTGGTTTCGGTCGTTTGGGGTGGCAAACAAGGATGTGGGTTACGCTGGCCCGTCGGACAGGACCATTTCGAGAAAACGCGCAAACGGATGGTTGAATTATCAGATCGTGTGGTGATCCTGTATAAGAACCATCGTACATGTCGTTTATGGCAACGTCGATCCTAGCACCACCAGATATCGGCACGTACGTGAATGTGAAACGGGAATGGCATAATTTTAAGTGTTTCAGTAATATGTATAGCTGGTTGCAGTTTAGGCTACACCACGGGCAATGCAAGTCTTCGCAAGCCTCAGTCTGTTGTCTGGAATTGTTATTGTAAACAAACTGATAAACAATTTGTATTTTTTCCTGATTACTGTTGCCGTTAGCGACGACAGGAATATTCTCCTTGTTATCCGACATCGGATATGGTTTAGGACGGTCTACGAACCTGGCGAATGGTTCCGGCGACCAGTTTAGTTTAAATTTCACAGTTGGTCCCCTCATGAAAGCCTCAATGTTACCACAGTATTCATTCMGCTCAGAAACACTCTCCCAACTCGAATGTTTCTTGGGTGAATTCTTTGTACCATTCGTGACTTCATGCAAAACGACTTCGTAATCACCATCGGCTAACAAACATCGATTGTGTTTGTCATAAATGATGAGTTCAGAACCGTACAATTTGGAATCAGCAAAGGCGTAGTTTCCCGTTGATTTACGTCTTTTCACAGCAGGCTCATCATCGCTCTCACTAATTACGTGTTTGTCTTGCAGGAACTGTACTCTTAGTAGCAATATGAAAGATTTGGAAAGTGGTCCTTCACCGGTCGTGAAAGATTCAGTAGGAATACTAATAGTAGGAGCTAACGAAGGTTGATTTTGCTCAGATGGGTTTATCAACACTTCAGCTGTTCCAAACGATACTTGCATTAACGGAGATGAACTGTCCTTGCGCTTCTTGTGAGTCAATTTAACTAAAAGAGTTTCGATCTGAGCTAGTTGTGTGTTGTAATCCAACGTTTTGTCGTAGAAACCCAAAAATGTTAAGTTCATGTAACCTGGCACCAAAGATTGAGGAAAATCCTTCTGACGGAGTTTCTCCAACAACGAATCCACTTTGAAACCACGCCTCGATTTGTTTGACCTGGACATTCTATGTTTCATGTATGTCAGAGTGCGATTGAGAAAAATTGGCTATTAAAATGAATTCATCAGTAAAACAGAGTACAATAATTCAAACAGGACTTACAGAACACATATTCCTTGTTCGTAGATAGCGGTAGATCTGTGTTGGTTCTGGAAATAACGATTTTAATACATAAAACAATTAATTTTTAATGGTGTACTTACTTTCGAATGCTTGTAAGAACAATTCATGATCTGCTTGAATATGATCCATTCGTGGATTCTTTGAAGTATCTACTTCCTTTTCCCTCTTTTTTGGTGGCATTGTAATTAATGATTGCTCCAAGAGAATAATAAAAACAACAAAACAAACACAACAATGTAGCCACCAACGGTTCACTTCCCTCGCGTCTTGTGTGGTTTCCTTTCCATCGCGTCAGGGTGTTATGACAGCTGTCAAGCTGTCATTTACTGTCATGTATCAATTATTCTAATTCAAATTTGGAAAAACTAGTTCTCAGTCTAAAAGGTCTGCTGGGAGTTAAATCACAAACTTAAACAATGATTTATTATTTAGTCTTGATGTGCTAAAATTTGTGTAAAATAAAAAGTTTTTGCGCAAGACGATTTAATAAGTGTCAACCTTTAATTTGACATGTTTTTCCCGCTTTTTTCAAAGGCAGATATTTTCATGCTTCAAGTTTGTAATTATTCTGCGGTTACTGACTAATGTCATTTCGGTTATTCGGTTCGAGTTTTCCAATCGTAAGCGACGGATTTTCCCTGCCTTCAGTTTTCCCCAGTTTTACCAGCCGAATATTAAAACGCGAGGCAAGTTCGAAGCAAAAGCTAATGCTCATTGTAATTGTTGTTTTTCATTTAACACAATAATGGAAAGTAGTGGTAAGTGGGAAACTATAAATTTAGACTGTTTACGTATGTTAACGTGTGTCCCTGGAAAATTATTGTGTTTTGCATCAAAATGCACAAAAATAGGAAGTGAATGTCATGATTGTCTTTAAAATGCAAGTCATATTTTCTGTAACCAAAATTTTTCGGTTAATCTTTACGTTCCAGCTTTGGTGTTATTACACCGATGACTGATATGCTTAATAAGAATAAGTTGTTTGTTGAGGTTATCCCTTTAGTTGCAGAAACTGACAACAAAAGCGCAGCAGTCTTGGAGCACAATACAAATGACGAAAAGGATTCCGCAGAACCATCTGAGTGCAAAATACCAAAGACGAATTCAGATGAAGCGAAATCTTTAGAGTCAGAGACTGAAACTGTAGAAGTTAAGGTTATTTATAACAAGAATAAATATGATGTTAAAGCACCATTAGATGGAAGCGTTGCAGATTTTAAGAAACAGTTAGAGCAATTACTAGGTGAGCTGTGTGTTTTTAACCTTATTAATTATTACTTGTATTTTATATCGAAGCTCAAAGGTAATGTAGCACCCAGGAGAGAAAATGTTTTGCACGTTTTTGTGTTAATTCTGTGTGTAGTTTATGGGTCAAAACTAACGATTACAATTTAGTTGAAGTTGAACAACAAACAAAAAGTAACACTAATTTAATAACGTATTCTTCCGTTACGGTTATTACAGCAGTTGTAAGTCCCAAGTCTTCTAAAGACATTCACAATCGGTTCAAAGTGAGCGGTAGCTGTGAGTATCGCTGAAATATTCTACTGTTGCTATCCTTCAAATATGTATAAGTAAGAGGTTCTTATAGCCCAATCCAAGAGCTCAATGCTGGCATATTGCAAAGAGTCCGTTGTTTGATGAACTGTATGTGGCCTAGCAATATTTTGAGTAAGGTATAGCAACAGGTTGTGATTTCTCTTTGGGCTGTTTAACTGTCTCTAATAAATATAAGCCACATCATGTTAAGAACTATTCCATTATTCATTTGTCACAAAACTACATGTTCTGTTGCTTTAGCAAAGCTATCTGAAACTTACCACAGATTATCACATCTAGATGTGCGAAGATGAGATTTTAGCAATTTTACCCCTTGTGTTTATCACTTTCGATGTACATAGGTAAGGCCATGCTTGCTGACAAGTTTTCTTCAGCTGCTTCTAAATTACTGGGTTGCTGTGGAAGAGTAACTTATATTCGCTCCATGCATTAACTTTGTGTCGACCTCTGGTGATTAAAAGTAATCCTAAAGACCAAAAGGCAATGTAAAAATATTTATTTATTAAAATTCAGTCGTAGTTTACTGAAATATTTTATTGCATATAGTATTCTTATACATTGTGGTCCATTATATTTATAATTTCAATATAAAAAAGATAGCATTTGATCCGCCAATATTTCTCTAATGAATAATAGTTTTTTGGAAATTATTAAATAATAATAGTAAAACACTTGTTTTTTATCCTACTTCCAAACTTTTTGGCAAAGCCAAGTGCCAGCATTTCAACCGCCAAGCAGCCTTCTTCAGTGGGCTTAACAAGTATGACTAAATTAAAACACTAAAGAGTTGTGTTGTGAGAAAAGAATTTGTTTATATTATATTTTTAACTTAACTATTGCGATAAGTTGGTTATTATGGTTGGTTATGTATTATTCTGGACCAGATAAGTTGATGATATTTTTTGTATTTGGACGGGAGCTGGCATGCAGTTAAATTATCTATGTTGGTAAAGAACAATATAATTGACTTTAAAATTTATAGAAAACCCATAGTCAGATGTTATAATCTTGGCTTGCCCAAATTCGTGAAACAAAGTTTCTAATCTACCTAATTAATGCATATTTGTTGCTGCACTAAACCACATGTACAAGGTGTTGCATTACTTTTGACCTCCAGCATATATCAGTCATTTTACAATTTACATATACATTATATATTCTTGTATTGATTGATCTGTCCATGTCATTTGGTTCATATGTTTATAAAAATGTTTTTGTTTAGGAATACCGAATTCTATGCAAAAATTAATGTATAAAGGCCTTTTACAAGATAGTCAAACATTGAGAGATGCTGGTGTGGTGAAAGGAGGCAAAATAATGTTGGTTGGTTCCACGTTAAATGATGTTATAGCAGTATCATCCGTAACAAAACAAGTAAGTATTTAATGCTTATAATCATAACAGGATCATCACTCTCTTCTGATTGCTTCAGGATGTTGCAGAATTAGAAAAGGCTTCATCAACAAAAGAGCCTTTGTGTAAACAAAAAATACACAGAAAAGTTCTGGATAAAGGTTTACCAGAAGATGTTATGCCAGGTATTAGGGATCTGAAGGTTCGCCCATTCATTATTAGGCTATAGTCATAAGAAATGACAACATGTTTGTTGCAGGAAAGTTTGCCACCAGTTCCGTTATCAGGGTTATTAAATAAGCACGGTGGAAAAGTGAGATTAACTTTTAAGTTAGAAGCAGATCAATTATGGTTAAGTACTAAAGAAAGAACTGAAAAACTGCCAATGGGATCCATTAAGAGTGTAGTGTCCGAGCCAATTGAGGGACACGAGGAGTATCACATAATGGTAATCAAACATTTTGCCTTTCTTATATACAGTGAGTTCAAAAAGGTTGGAATAAAGTCAGTAAAAATTCAGGCATTTATTACCCGCCAATTTTAATTTTTATTCGTGCATTCTTCAAACATGACACCTTTTTTAATTTAATTTTTGATTTCTATGTAAAATTCTGCCTGGGCCCTTAGGTTAAACAATCAGTTTTACTCAGATTGTGAACAGTTATAAAAACATACAAAAGAAAAATACATTAAAGTATGATGCCTATAATACGAATCAAAAAATTCAGTACACCCTTTCTCCCTAGATTGATCAAGGATTATATAGTTTTGATAGGTTTGTCAACTTTGAAAAGTAAAAATGCCAAAACATACAGAAAAAAATAAAATCATTATTATGTCTAAATTAGAAAAGGGCCGTAGCATAAAAGCAGTCGAAAATCAGTACTGTCTAAAGTATAAAAAGAAGTTGGGAACAAGAAGGGAGTATTTCTCGGAAGGTAGGTTTGGGCCAACCAAGACAATCAAACCCCGAACAAGATAAATCCATAATTAATCAGTTGATAGAAAAACCCATTAGAACTGCAAGATATGCTTAGTTTGCTACCAGTTTTGAAGGAAGGTTTTTGGCGCTACAAAATAAAGAACTCAGTAAGCGTGAAAAAACCATAATAACTCAAGCACAAAAACAGTCTAGAATTTTAATCTGTTTAAATTATATATATCGACCCCCAATGTTTTTGGACATTTTTTTTTCTGAAGAAAATGTAAATTCCCGTTGTGATGAAAGAGATCTGGTCTGTTTTCAATAAATATTTAGAGTTGCATTTTGTCCCACAGTCCAGGAGTCACTTGGCATATAGATGGTCGTTTAAACGCAGGAAACTACAACGTCATTTTAGAAAATACAATAGTTCCGTCGGTTGAACACATTTCCCAAACAATGTGTTCATTTTGCAACAAGATAATTGCCCCGTGCACATGGCCAGGATTATCCAACAATGGATTTAGTATAATAATATTGAATTATTGCTATGTCTTGCAAGTAGTCCTGATTTAAATCCTGTGCAGGATGTGTGCGGTTTGCTGATAAAACGCATTTATAAGATAAATGTCGGACCCCGGGATGTAAATGCATTGTGGGCAGCTGTTGAAAAAAGTTGGAATTAAATAACGAAAATAATTATTTTCAAAATTTGATTGCATCCATGCCAACAGGCTAAATAAAGTACTGGCGGCTAATGGAGCAATGACAAAATATTAATTAATTTTGAACTTATCTATTTTAACTTCAATTGACTTGTTTGACTGCGCTAAATGAAACATATTTTTAATAATATAATAATTATAACACTTGGTAGTGTTTCAGATTTTATAGAGTTTAACCTCTTACATGTTTTGGCTTATTAGGCCTTTCTCAAAGAATTTTCAAACGAAACTGTTGCTAAAAGTTAGATGAAGATCCCATGAGCCTTTATACCTACGAGCGGGTGACGTTTATGGCAGCGTAGATAAACAAACTAGGGAATTCCACTTGATCGTTATAGATATTTTTGTGAGGGTTGTTAAGTGTTCTGTTTATGTGTAGCTGTTCCAATAATCCTAACCTGATGCCGTTTTGAACGTTATGTAATATTTTAAATCTTTATTTGTCAAATGTATGATTGAGAGTTACACAATGTTTTGAAAAGCCCGTTAAGTTCCTATTATTTATATGGATTTTTTATGTTCTTTAATTCTTTCCTTAAAACTACGACCTGTGCAACCTATATAACTAGTATTACACTTTTCACAATCAATTTTGTATACACCACTTTTGTTACCGTTGTCCATCTTATCTTTATTGTTTACTAACAATGCTCCTAAGTTGCTTGTATTCACGGGAATTAACTTTATATTGTCATTAGAGAGGTATCTTGACATTTTTTCACTAACACTGCCTATGTAATTTATTGACTGCCATATTTTAACTTCAGTTGAGCTTTGCGAATGGTAAAATTGTGACATTATTAGTTTTGATTGCTTAATACTGATCATCTTTTCAATCATTTTAAATGATAGGAACTTAACGGGCTTTTCAAAATATTGTGTAACTCTCAATCATACATTTGACGAAAAAAGATTTAAAATATTACATAACGTTCAAAACGGCATCAGGTCAGGATTATCGGAACAGCTACACATAAACAGAACACTCAACAACCCCCACAAAAATATCTGTAACGATCAAGTGGAATTCCCTAGTTTGTTTATCAACGCTGCCATAAATGTCACCCGCTCGTAGATATAGAGGCTCGTGGGATCTGCATCTAACTTTAAGCAAGAGTTTCGTTTGTAAACTCTTTGAGAATGGCCTAATAAGCCAAAACATGTAAGAGGTTAAACTCAATAAAATCTGAAACATTACCAAGTGTTATAATTATTATATTATTACCTATTTTAGTCCTTTAGTTTTTGTGAATAAAGTTTGACTCTAGTTATTGTTATTCTACACTAAGATGGTTCACAATGGATAACGTCTTTTCTAAAAGTAGCATGAAACTTCAAAAAGGATCATTTATGCAATGAAAAAATAGCTGTGTATCTTGAATTTTGTGGGAGTTGGCTTCGTTCACTCCCTGCCACTAGCATATCTCTTGTAATATACTGCAGCATAGTAAATAAAGTGATTGGAAGCAATTCTCACAAAATTTAAGATACACATAGTAAAACACAAAAACATACTAAAGCATACATGATTTTTTTGTCTGCCACTGTACTACAGTTTTAACTCAATATTCAAGTAATAAGCTACGTTAAACTAAAAATTTAAAGACAACTTTGAGGTTGTAATCTTTGCAAAGTTTTGCAATATTTGGTTCTAATTTGAGAGACAGTCTTGTCACCTTGTTCGCAAATTTTGGGTAATTTCTTTACTTGGTCTGGTAGACAGCACTGGAAACCCTTCTTAACTATCTAAATAACACCATAATTAAAAGTATCATATCTAAATTCTTGCAGTAATCCACAAACTTTTTTCCAGTAAAATTATTTTAGTTGAAGCGTCATCCATTTTCCACAGATTTTATAATTAAGGTGAATTGTTGTAAAAAGCCAATAAAACAGTGAGGTAGCCATTAAAAAAAATGGATTATGCCATATTTTAAGTTCGGGACCCACTGTATACATTTTTTCTTACACAAAAATTACTGCTACTTTAATTACTGGCCGAGCACAATTCAAAAACAACTGCATTTCATATACTGAATTAATGCTTTCAAATAACTATTGGTTGTAATTTTTTTAAGCTAAATTAGCATTTCCATTTGATGCCTTTGGGTGTCAGACCATAAATCAGTTTTCTCCTACAATTGGGTATTTGCTATGTATTTATATTTTATTAAATTGCATATTAATAGGTAGCATCTAATCCACAAAATTGCTGTTACAGCTTTTAAATTTGAAAAAATGGATCGTAAGTTGTATTTTTAATATTAATAATGTGAATATTTAAAGAGACCGCCAAAACGCCAACATATTGGCCGTGACGTCAGGTGTCGTGTAAATGGCCGCTTGTTTACATCTGGGGTGAGCGCGTCACGCGTCAGCCTCAGCCCGTCAATTTATCAGTTTGTTGTTTGCGTTCATTTTGTGACAGGCGAATTAAAATACTCCAAGAAAAAGTGAAATACTTACGAGTTATGACTTCCGAAGGCATGTTCATTGTTATGGAATTTGTGTACGGCAACAAGCGGTAACGTAACGTAAAAGCAACAGCATAAGTGAACTTTTTATGAAATTAACGTAGCATTGATAATTTGATCACAGTGGGTTGTTGGAAACGTACTATGTATTTGTAAGCATAAAAATGTACCCTAAACTTGACATTTATTTTAGAGGTCAGAATAAATATAAATTGCCATTTATTTTCGGGGCTCTTGCGACTCGTTTCCGGTCTGGCTAACAGTCGAATATATGGGAAACAACGTCGTTCTTTATTATAACATTTGCCTATATCAACTTAAAACGCATATAATTTTTCATATCCTCTTCAAGCTATAACAAAATGGAAACTGAATGGTAAACACTTATAACCCCAAAATGAATAATAAAACACAGTAAGCATTAAGATGATCTTCACAACAGAAAAACAAACTTTGCGATTTTGGCATATCTGTCTACGGGGCTTAAACAACTTTTTCATACGTTCATAATCTCGAGGAAGTGTTACAACAATTTTGTTAGCTGTACTGACTGAAGTACTTTTATAACCATGTACAAAATACACTTGTTTTGTTTTCCATACATAATAGATGCTTGTAAAACTACACAAATCACTTTTTGGTGCGACCTCTCACACCGTCCTTTCAATAAACACCACACAAAAGCTTTTCCAAAAAAGAATGATACTACACCATTAAACAGCACGCTCCTCGGTAATGTTAATAATAATAATAATAATAATCTTTATTCTGCCATAATCATCCTGTGGACATCGGCATTGTCAACACATATATAAATAAATATAATATATAAAATACATAAATTATAAGACATAAACATTACATTATTTGCGTAACTCATCAAGACTGTAAAATTCCATACTTAAAAGATGTAGTTTTACTTTTTGTTTGAACTTATTATATTCACGTATACTAATTATAGAGTTTGTCAGGGAGTTATATACCTGAACTGCCCTGTAGAGTGGACCATTCTCAAAGCAAGTGGTATTATGTCTAGGAATACTCAGACAAGCATTTCCTCTTGTTGTCATCCCTGAATAGTGATCACTATTTTTTACAAAAATGCACTGATTATCTCGCACATACATAATTAGTTTAAACATATAAAGAGATGTTACTGTCATTATATTCATTGATTTAAACAAGGATCTACATGATTGTCTAGTTGGTATGCCGAGAATTGTTCTTAAGACTCTCTTCTGGGCGACGAAAACTTTTTTCCAATCGGACGATGAATACCAAAACATGATGCCATAAGAAATCACGGACTGAATGTACGCAAAGTAGAACTGTTTAATGGCTGCGGTTGGCAGTTCTTCTTTAAGAACACGTATGACATAGCATGCTGTATTTATTCTACTAACTATTTTATTTATATGCTCCGAAAAGTGTAATTTGCTATCTAGAATTAGCCCCAAAAATTTGAATTCGTTAGTTTGCTGTATTTCCTTATCACCAGTTGTAATTTTACCAGTGTTTTTAAAGGGTAGTAAGCCCGTTTTATCTACGTTTAGTAAAAGACAATTTCGTTCACAATAAATGACCATCTGGTTAATTACAGTAAGTGTGTTTTGGGAAAGTGCTGAGTTGTTAGAATTGCTTAGCATGCAAGATGTATCATCAGCAAATTGATAAATATTGCTGTTGTCAATATATTCGTGTAAGTCGTTTACATACAGGAGAAATAGCATGGGGCCAAGGATAGATCCTTGAGGTACTCTCTGCGTCATTTGATATGTCTCAGATTTCCCAGTTATAACAACATTGTTTACAGTGTTCGTCAAGAAGACTTGTTGACTTCTCCCTGACAAATATGATTTTATTGGGCTGTTAGTATGTCCCCGAATACCATATTTTTCTAGTTTGCTGAGTAATATATTATGTTCGATCGTGTCAAACGCCTTTGACAGATCGAAGTAGATTCCAGTGCACTTTTTGTGATCATCTAAGTCGGAAAGTAATGCATTCATAAAGTCGAATAGAGCAGTTTCAGTACTTCTGTTAGGTAAAAAGCCATGGTGTGTTGATGAGATTATCTTATTTTGTTGAATAAATTGAAGTAATTTATTATAGATAATTCTTTCAAAGATTTTTGAAAGTGACGGCAAAATTGATATAGGCCTATAGTTGTTTATATTACATTTAGAACCTTTTTTATGAATAGGGACTACTTTGGCTGCCTTCAATTCATTTGGAAAATACCCATCTAAAAAACATTCATTTATTATTTCAGTTAAAGGTTTAACTATGAATTCAGCAACATTTTTTATTACCGTTATTGGAATGTCATCTACGCCGCACGCATATTTGTTGGGTAACGTATTTATAATATTACGAACCTCTCCTACAGTGACTGGACTGAGATATAAGGTGTTAGGGTAATATTTTTTTGTAACTGTATGGTGATGTAAACCGATATTTTTTAAATTATAACTGGACTGTTTAAAGAAATCCTTGAATTTAGTTGCTGGTGATGAAGGGTCTGTAATGTCAACGCCATTGTCCTTTATTGAGCATTGTCCCTTTTGATCCTTTTGCTGAGTGATTTTTTTAAAAATTGAAAATGTGGTTTTTGTTTTGTTTTTGGAATTATTTATTAATTTTAGTGAGAAACTTTTAGAGGTGGTTAGCTCGTCTCTTTTTTTTCCGTCTTCCGGTGAAAATAACATGTGACATAGCAACTGCTTGGCCAGTGATTGGGTTTTAAGGCCGTTTCAAAGTTATGTAGGTGTACGGTCACTTTGAAGGCTGAATAGTATTGTGGATATTTGGTTTCCAGTTGATGGCAGGCTACTTCTGGAAACTCTGGCTTTAATAGTTCACATACCTCATCAGCTGTTGTATCTGGAGCAAGACGCGACACATATATGAACCCTTTTCTTGGTGCAACTTTTAATGAGGATATTGTGCTTTCCCCAACAATTTGCGGAACCTTCCGCGATGGTCTGCCATGTGGTCGTCTTTGAACAACTTTACTCCATGTGGTGTTGTTGGGTTGATTGGTCTGGGTTTGGGACGCTTCTGCTGTTACGTCATTGTTGTCTAGTGGAGTGTCGTCACTTCCTAGATTCGATTTTGCCCTTAATAAGGCAAGTTGGGATTGTTTAAGTGTTGACGTTTTCAAGTCAGCTGGTGTTTGCTTATCAATCTTTTTTACGGTGGATTTTTGACGGTCGATTGGCTTATCTGCTTTTTGTACAATTCGCTCATTAACTTCATCAATCTTCGGGTCAACGCCTTTTAACTTGAGCAATTCTTTTTGGAGTTCGAGCTGCTCTTTTAGAATTTGGATTTTTTCACGAAGTTCCATAATGATGGTGTCCTTCTGTCTGAGGATATATTTAAAGATTTTTGGCACTTCTTCTTGATCAAGGTTGTCGTCGTTATCATCCAGTGTTTGGATTTCGTTTGTTCTAACACAGCATGTTAACACCTCATCCACTATTTTCACGTAAGCACAGCGTTTAGCACAGCTTGGGTGAAAGTATGATTCACACTTAACGCACTTTATGCCCGAAGCAACTTTTACATTGCACTTTTTACAAAGCTGTCTTTACATGACAGTTGAGGTCACGAGTTGAATAACCTTGTATAGAAGCGTTTTGGCAGTGACTCCTAAGATTCAAATTTCAGACCTGAAATTCTCTACCTACAAATATTTTTTTTTGTTTTTTTTTTAACATGGCGTACGATATATATGCACTTCAAGATTCGTTTTAGGTAATTTTAAAAAATAGTGATAATACCCAATTAACCTTGTTTCAGGGATTACAATTGGGTCCAACAGAAGCCTCGCGATATTGGATTTACTGGGTACCAGCACAGTATGTTGAAGCTATAAAAGATGCAGTCCTGGGAAAATGGCAATACTTTTAAGTCGCCGGTGATCGTGTTGCTGTCAGTATTATTTAAAATCATCAAGAACTATAAAGTTTCAAGCAATACATGATATTTGAACGGGTAAAAAAATATTTTGTTTAATTAAAAATTTTTAAGTTATTGTGTGAGATGTTTTAAATATCATTGGCAGTAACACGTCTCAACCTTAATGTGAGTTGTTAGGCCAAACCTGTGTTTTGGCTCGTCAAAGCCCAATTATTGTCTGTGTGAAGTATATAAGTAGCATTTTTTGTTGTCCTATTAAAAACCACAAGATCTTGCATTTACTGGGGTTTGTAATTTTTCTTGTTTGAAATACATTTACGTTTGTGGTCTGAGACTTTGAGTATTTTAATTGTACATTTGTTAAGAAAATACATTGAAATTATTATTTTTTAAACACATATGCAAGGGAAATGACTTTGACTTCGTATTGCACAGGAAGGCTTGACCATTCATGAAATCAGCACCTGAAAATTAATATATACCGAACTGAGATAAAACATGTATTTGTGATTTTTGCTAAATTTGAAGAAGTCCACCACGTACTGTGAATTTAATACAAATGTTTTATATTTCTATCCATGGTGACTTCATTCTTTGATATTAACCATTTTCTTGTGAAGATGGACAAATGTGTTATATAATGTTAAGTTATATTTCTGTAAGTGCAGGTAGCATTTGTGTTTGTGTGATTTTTATATGCAAGACATGCTGGATAAGTTGTCAGGAACAATAAAAACAATGCGTATGTATAAATTGTTTTATTTATTGGTTTATAATATATTTGGTAATATTGTACTATATAAAAGTTTCTACCAAAATGGCACTGCAGGCAAGCATGACAGAAAACAAAAATATTTTTATCATAAAAGTGCTGATGGTAACTTGAAATGTATACAAACACAAAATACTATTAAAATGCGTACTGATAAAAATTCTGATGTAAGAGGGTAAATCAAATGTAAACAACAATTTGTCTTTTCTTCTGGTGTGCATTGCAGAATAATATTTTGAAATTTCAACCTATTTTCAGGCCCAGTTAGGGATAAAACCCTCCCTAAAATGAGTGTATGGTTGACATAAAGTTTCTGGTTAAAAAATCTGGAAAATTATACACACAGCAGCATCCTCTAACATCCATATTCTTGAACTACTGAATGTGTAAACATTTAGTAATTACAAGTCATTTATACTACAAAGCAAGTTCTGCCAGTTGCAGATGAGGAGCGAGTTTTTGTAGAAATATATCTCAATAGCCAGATGGAAGTTACTACATAGACTTGTTTCTCGATAAAGTAGTTCACACTTTAAATGATGTCGGTACACTTGGTGCTTTTAAAATTTATTATGATTTCTGCTTCTTTCCCAAAATTTAAAAGAATGTTAAATGTTTAATAAGTGAGTCAATTTGCACTTGTATGGATGAGGAGCAATTTTATTATATTTATAAGCATCATTTAACCATGCATTCTAGGAAATTTAACCGGTCATTACAAATCCACTTATCACAGGCATTTATAAGTAATGTAATTTTATCCATCCAGGTGCAAATTGGCTCACTTAATTATCTGTAAGGGCAGTAGAGCCCTAGTAAATAGTAACTTCCCGATGATATATATTGCTGGAGACGTAAAGTGATTTATTGTATCTGAGTAAATTATACCTTTAATCTACATGCATTATGCTATTACAACACTGATGTGAAGATATTTAATGAGTTGTTTTACTTCTAGATAGTGGACAAGGACATACAAACAATCTCGAAAAAATATCTCATGCAACTAGTTGTTGACAGAATTAGTTTTTTTTAATTCCGTCTATATTTGTTTACTGCAAACGTTAAAAAAGGGATATGGTGAGTGTTTATTTTTTTGATGGATGAACTTCAAATTTTCACACCAGAATTTTTATCATGCATTCTTGAAGCTTCCTCTGTAAGTGCACTTTTGCTAGATATATGACTTAGAATACATACTTAACATAACAGTACGATACATTATTAAACATTTGTTGGCTTTTGGCCCTCTGAAGTTGGCACAGATATCAGACTTTGACATTGACATGTGAATTAGTTCTAAATTAATTATGAACATAAAGCTACTACAAAAAAAAATTAGTGGTAATTATTACAATTACAAATACAACATAGATAAACTTAAAGACTAATTGTGTTATCATGACTAGTTACTAGATGTATTGTTGAAAATTTTGGTATTTGGCAAATACATTATTATTCTAATGAGCAACAACACAAGAATTAAAAAGTTTGATTGTAAGTTGGACAAAATCTACAAATTGCTTTACAAGCACTAAGACAATTGGATACTTCTGCAAATGTTATAATACAGTACGCAATTTGAAACCATTGCGTGGGATGTGGTAAATTTGGGCTTATCCATATTCAGACTGTACTGAAAGACTAAATTCCCCTGGTGTTATAGTTGTGCCGTGGTACCATATTCTCGTATCAACGAGTACTAAAAATAATTGCAGAAAGAATTTGATTAGAACCACAAAAAGAAGCAACTTATTCTAAATTCTGTCTAATATATTATGTTAAACTTGTAAAGCAAATGGTAAACACATATTACGGTTGCGTGATCTATGCCCTAGAATCACTAAATATAGTATCCGCCACGTAAAACTCCCCAGGCTCGTATTTTCATTATTTTTTTAAACACAACCTTAAGTTATATATCAAATTGTAGGTCTTTCTAAACTCTTTAAAAAAACCGCTGCAAATTGAATCAATACTTCCACATCCAATTGTCAAAATGACATTTACGTTCCTATTTTTTATACTATACGATTAGTAATCAGCTTTTGAGCAATATTTCTCTCTACACATTTTTTCTAAGACAAACAGTCCTCGTGATATTAGCAAAAATATATAAATTTTTAAAATCGGTTGTTTCCAAATAACTCGAAAATTATTAACTTAACAAAAAAATTACAAGAGTGCTTTCTGATCAGAAATTTGATTTTCTATATAATACCAAAATTTAAAAAAATCGTACGAGCAGGGTCCAAAATAGGTTTTTTGGAAATATTTTGAAAATGTCAAAATTTTGGATAAATTTTCTAAGACACTTTTTGCGAGAAACTTTATTTACTATCTGATGCTATTCTTATTTTTTAAATATATTAAGTATATTCGGAGATATTTAGGAAAAACAGTTTTCTTTAAGTGACGCTTTTTTGCTAATATCTTCTAAACAGTTTGCTGCAGCGAAAATTTATAAGAGTTAATAATACTCGCAGTTATACTACTAATCACATACTAAAACAAAAAAAAAATAAAAAATAAAATTTGCAAAAAGGGTAGTTACCCCCCAATTTCGCCCCCTTCCCGGTATTCTACTTACCCACAAAGAATAGGTCGCTTTGGGTAGTTGAGATTTATAAGTTTGTCAAATTTCAAGTTCATATATTAAGTCTTTCGAAAGTTATCGTGTCCACAATACCACAGACACACAGATAGGAAATTAGTTTTTGCTCAAATTTTGTTTTTTTGGTTTTCGACCATTTTAAAGCAAATGAGCAAATAAACATTTTTGAAAATTTTTTTCGCGATACAATACTTCCCATCCGTTGGATGTGGAAGTAATAGCATAGTGAGTGTACAAAAAAAATTTTTGCTGATTATGTAAATATTTTTTTACCTCACCCCGTATAATAAATATTGCTTCATAGTTGGATGCTGACTTTWGTCTCCTTCAATTTTTCTTAACGAAAACTCGTCGCCGCAATATTCTGTTAATAGGCCTGTTCACAATTTCGTAAGTGTTAGTTTAACAGCTTATTACGGTATAAGCTATGCCTACATACCCATTGCTGCACACAAAACCCCAAAAATTCGGAGTAAGTTTTAAATAAATCAAGTACAAAGTTCGTTCTAAAGAGAGTAAGGCTAGAAAGCACACACTAGCCTCATCGCAGGGTATCATTTTCTAGCCTCTCTCTTGGGCCAAACTGAACAATCTAGTTCATTTTATACTATGCAAGGAACTTGTGTGATACTGACTGAAACAGGTGTTGCATTTGAACTGAACAACCGCTAGCGAACTATAATAGTATAGAATAGTAGCTACAGTACACTACGTTTGTTTGTTTGCTTACTTCCCACCATTTCCACCTATAGTTGGAAACAAAAGGGCTGCCAATTGCGGTACTTTGTCAGATGGGGTGCCACCTATCGGCAATCCGTAAAAGCTTGAATTCGCTGGCACAAACAGAAACCCGACTAAATTGTTTGTTTGCTATTTTTAGTGTAATTATCTGTAGATAATACACACAGGACGTACCAAAGTATAAAACTAATTCTTTCTGAGCAAAAATGATTGAACATATCGATTTTTATTTTTTGCAGGGTTCTTATTTATAATTTGTATAATTTGCACATTCAATTGCTTTTGAGATACACAGCATGTTCTAAAATTACACCGATAACACTTAACTGTAGAAATTTGAAGGAATGAATGAGCAACAACCAGAACTTTTACGAATATTAGTTGCTTGTAACTTAGATTATTTCATTGTTAAGACACTTCCAGTATCTAAAATTTTTGCCTCTTTGGAAATTTCTCTAACGTTAACCATTAAAAGTGTGTAAGCCGTATTTGTGAAACGTCAATTCACTGACTTAATTTTATACGTCAGATTTTTATTTGTCTTGCTATTTTTTGTTGTTACCTATTACTTCTTTTGAGTTACTTTAAATTGTCAATTACACATTTTCGGAACTTACGGACATTCATCTCATATTCGGTAAAGCTATTATAAATTGTCACCCTGCAGCAAGACTATATGCGGAACAGTATCCAAAAGAACAGACTTAATGATAATAGTAACAATAAAAGGACTTCATTTAAACATACTATTGGGCGCAGTCTAGCGTAGCTATTCCACTCAACCCAAAAAAAATATACTTAGTTCAATATGAGAAACAAACCTAAAACATAGACAACTATAGTATGACTATAATTACAAGCCAATGACTTAACCTATATATCATTTGTTTTTTGAAACTTTCTACAGAGCATATTTTAGTAAACAAATCATAGTCTTCATTATCACATTTTACAACATTATAAGTAAAAGACCGCGTGTATAGGGAGGTTCGGAAGCTAGGTATTGATAAATAGTGGACATATATAAGAGATAAATCTCAGTGCAATGCAAGCTGTGACGACTATGAAACTTATCACGCAAGTATTTTGGCGAAGAGGCTCGTAGTTTCCTTATTTTTTTACGTACAACCTTAAGTTATATGTCAAATTGTAGGTCTTTTTAAACTCTTTAAAAACAGCTTGGTGGGTGCCCAAAAAATTTTTTTGCAGATTATCATATTTTGTGTTTAAGTTATTTTTTGTAAATATTTTTAACCTTATCTCGTATAATAAATATTGCTTCACAGTTGAATGCCGACTTTTGTCTTCTTCAATTTGTCATTACCACGTATGCGTAATTTTTACTCCTTCTGAGTGAAAAACAAGAAAAACTAGTCACCGCCATGTTCTTTAAATAGGGTTGTTCAGAATTTTTGAGTGTTAATTTAGTAGCTTATTACGGTACAAATTGCGCCTACATACCCATCGCTGCACACAAAACCCCAAAATTTTAAGTAATTTTTAAATAAATCAAGTACAAAGTTCGTTCTAAAGAGAGAGAGGCTAGGAAAGGAAACCCCGTGACAAGCTAGTAGGCGATGTAGAAAACTAAACTAGCAGGGTTTCACTTTCTAGCCTCTCTCTTTGGCAAAATGCCAATTATTTGTGCGTTTTTTGAAGAACACAAGCAATGCTTTTTCTACATTTCTGGAAATTGAAAAGTTAATTGAAAGGCAGACTGGTAACAAAGTAAAAGTGCTGCGTAGTGATAACGGAATAAAGTATATAAATAGATTATTTAAGGAGCATTTTAAAAGAAATGGTATTATACATGAAACTGCAAATCCTTACACACCTAAACAAAATGGCAGAGCAGAAAGCGACAACAGGTCTATTGTGGAGAGTGCCAGATCTGTGCTGCTGGATACCAATCTTTCAGAAAATTTATGGACAGAAGCAGTGAACATAGCTGTCTACCTGTTAAACAGAAGAGGATGTAAAGCAAATGGTGATTTAACACCATATGAGCAATAGTTTAATAAAGAACCGTCTTTCGGTCACGTGAGGAAATTTGGATCGCAAGCATTTGTTCATATACCAAAGCATTATCGTGGGAAATTTCAAGTTAGTCGATTCCTGAATAATCCTGGTATAGACCATTGGTTAGCTGTTAAAACCATTTTCAGGTACCTTCAAGGAACTAAGAACACAGGAAAAAAATACACAGGGAGCAGCATTCAACTAGAAGTTAGAAGTTTTCTCCGATGCTGACTTTGCAGGACACTCATCGTTCCAACAACTGGGTACATTAGTGTTATAGCAGACGGGCCAGTTAGTTGGTCTTCACATAGGCAAAAATGCGTCACAAGATCTACTGCAGAAGCAGAGTATGTTGCATCGTCAGATGCTGTAGCTGAGCTTATTTGGCTGCGCAACTTTATGGGAGAACTTCATATTGATCTCAGTGAACCAATTAAGCTGAATGTAGACATTAAAAGTGCCATATGTTTAATTAAAAATGCAGAACATCACAAGAAAACTAAATATAGTTTCATTTTATTCGAGAATTCATAGAAAATGGAATAATTGAGGTATGCTATGTTCGTACAGATAGTCAGTTAGCTGACATATTAACAAAGCCACTTCCCCGTGATAACCTGATCAAAAATAGAGAACTTTTATCCATAAAACAAGAGTGGGAGTGTTAAATAAAGTGAAAGCTTGTTTTATTATCAAGTATGTGATGTTTAGCCTTTTTGTTAATAGCTAATGGCAACATATAAATAACTGATCTATGTATTAATCCAAACCCTGGCAACACTGTAGTAGTTTAGTGACCAGTCGCGAGTAGCGTTGCCATCGTTTTTCGATTGATGCCAAGTAGTTGGTGCTTTTTTTGCTGTAGTCTGTCAAATTTTGACGGTGAATTGTGCGACTTAGAACCGTTGTGGTGTTGGTGTACTGTTAAGTATAATATACAGTGATAAGTACTGATTTAATTTATATTAAATCAAACCAGTTACTGTACATAAAATCATCATTTATAGTTTGGACATGTATGGTTCCTGGTTGTAGATGAAAGGAGGGCGAAGAAAAAATTAGATTCCATAGATTCCCAAATATGAAGAAGTATTACCTTTAACTTTATTTATTAAGAACGATGCTATAGTTTTTAACGTTCGCAGCGGGCCAAGAGATAATTAAGGCACATCAAAGGACATGACATTATCAACATGGACTTGGCTGTATTAAGAGGAAGTGAAGAATTTGTGAACAGCACTTTAGCAAGGGACAGACCTTTGCGGTCCACGGCAACCGGACAAATTTAAAAGTCAATGCCGTTTTTGGTCAGCAGTTTGTACCAGGGTGTGAAGAACACGTGCAAGGAATGGAAACTGATAAAACTGTGGCTTGCTTACCAACTGCGGCATGTTTGTCAGCTAGGTTTCTTTTTCAGTAATAAAGTAGTCTAACAAATTGGTCCTTTATTGCTTTAAAATGTAATAAAAATGATAACAGTAAGTGGTGAAATGATATGGTATTCAAATTCAGCGCACTTTTCTTTTTAGTTGAGTAACCAGTCACGAACGGCGCTGTTAACCGTGTATCTCGAGTTGCCAATCTATATACAATCAACTACAACTAACTATTATCTATGGTTTAATCTAAATATAGATTGTATTACAAAACTGTGACTCTGTTTAAAAGCTMAACTCATAATTAATATGTTGAACTTTTATTGTTTTATTCTTAACACTTAAAATAAATTCATAGTTCTTGTGTTGTAATATAAATCAGTTAAGAGATAATATTAAAAATGGTTTTCAAATAATAAAAAATCTGTTACAATACGCTATATAGTAACCACAATAATATTCATGACGTCTTCCATTACGAACATCCGGCATTACCAGAACTCTTCCTTAAGGTTATTCCTCTTAAAAGTTGGGCATCAATTGTGAGAGGTACAAGAATTTCTGGTTGACGTAGATAGGACGTAGGTAAAAATAAAATGAAACAGCCCTTGTTGAAACTATGATTGACAGGGACCATAAACCCACCCAAAAACAACACAAATAAACAATAAACCGTAATGATAATCTGCTATGAGACTCGATTTTTATGTTTTGATACCAGATCGCACAAATCAACTACCGCACATTTAAACATATGGTAACAAATTTAATAAAAAATGATATGTAAGTCGCCATCTCATACTCACCAGCACAATTTGTGAGAATTTCTTACATTTCACTAACAGTGAAATGTAAATGTCCATTTTTTTATAAAATGAGAAAAAATCTCATTTTTTTGGAATTTACAGTCTTAGCAAAAATTAGTAATTTGCAGCAAAATTATTAGTATGTATATTGATGTACGACACATATAAAAAAACAATTATTTTATTGCTTGTGCCATCACTTCATGGGATCGGTTTTTCGTTTTGCGCTGCAAAATAAAATGTTTAGTATTTCATATCGATATAGAACAAATATACTTGTACTTTCAAAAGTAAGTAAGAAATTTAAATGTATTGCGAGTAGGGCTTGAGCAAAGATACGTAATTTATAGATAAAGGATTGTTACACCAGTTTTCGGTATGTGTGCTACCTGAATATTTTATTACAATGGACGGGAAAAACCCTCTACAAGACCAGTTGATAAGGAATTGGATGGGTTTTTCCTATATTATAATAATAGAAGTTAAAGAAATTCAAGAAAAATGTGAACAGCTATTAAAATCATTACAAAAAACACCTGAAGAAATTAACAAAATTTGTTTTGCAACTAGTGACCAAAATGATTCCCCGCTCTGGCTAATCAAGAGGAAAAAAAAAGAGCAGTGACTGCGTCAAATTTTGGAAAAATTCTGAAAATTAAAGCCACAAGAAATCCCGCAAATACTATACGAGATATAATGCAACTGAAATTTACAGGAAATCATTTCACCCGTTACGGGAATGATAATGAGGATATTGCCGTAAGGGATTTTGAAACAATTATGAATAAGTCAGTTGAATGATGTGGCCTTTTTATTTCTAATAAATATCCATTTTTAGCGGCTTCACCAGATAGTTTACTCGACGATGAAGGGCTAATAGAAGAAAAATGTCCCTTTACTTCAAAAGACAAACGATTTTGTAAAATAAAATAAAATTGCCACTATTGAAAATAATGAATTAAGATTAAAAAGAAATCATAATTATTATTTCCAGGTGCAAGGACAGCTTTTTGTAACTGGAAGAAGTTATTGCTATTTTGTGATATGGTCAAAAGAGGGGATTTTATATGAAAAAGGATGAGAATTGCTGGAAGCAAATGATTCCCAAATTAACAGAATTTTATAAAAAACATTATATTCCAGCGTAAGCTGAATTCGTTTTTAAAATTAATTATTGTTTATAGTTTCATTTTTTGCATTTTTTTTTCATTTTTGTTTTCTACATTATTAATAAATGTACTTTAACAAAACCTTAAATTTGTGTTTTATTTTCCCGTTTTCATGGAAGTTTAATCAAAATTCAGTAAGCAATGAGAGTAATTAAAATTTCAATTTAATATCTAGATGTGAAATTTAGAAAAATAAATTTCAATCAATTGGTTACCGTTGCGTTGTCAACGAAAAAACCTCACTGAAATTCCTCCTAACATCTGCATAATACTTATTGTATTTATGGCTCGGCCTCAGTTTGTAAAGCTCGCTATCCATCTCGGTCGACTGGTGTGGGAGAGAGATAACTTTCTTCGTTAGCGCTTACCGAATCGTAGTTATGATTTAATTTTTCTGCTATATTTTTTAACAGAGTAAAACCAAACTTTAAAAATCGAATGATGGAGGCATCCTTCGTGTTTTAATTGGATCAAATGTTTTAATTTTTAAATTAAACTTATTTAAATTAAAAAAATATATATTTAACAACAAATTTTTCAAATGTTATCCTTTTAAAACATAGTCATTTTTCCCTTCTTTCATTTAAAAAAGAATTATCTAAAAATGTTCATAACTTTTGGAAATATTGTCTATCGAGTTTTACACTGAAAGTCCCATAAGAGGAAAACACGAAGAATCACCTTAWAGTACACAGCACTCTAAACCTTCTATCAATAGATGCTAACGATCTTATGACTGGGTTTGGATACTGTTCCGTGTAAGTTCATATCAGCTTTACCCAGTATGAGATGCAGGTCCATAAGMGTGCGATAATGATTTTATTTAATTGCAGTTCTTTGATTAATTAAATTTAACAATTAAGCGGCTTGTCTCATAAATTTGTTCTTTTTAAAAAGCTTCATTGAAACTGACAGAAAATTATAGTTAAGATAGGTTTTTACTAACTAATGCAAAAATATCATACCTGCATCTCCCGGTTCAACTAAGAATGATAATGGCTGGCACAGATGTTCACATTCTGGAACGGGAACTAAATGCCAAGTTTTGGATCCCCTTAATTGAGCTTGCCACATAAGACGGTTGATAAAATCCAGCTATGGGAATAAAAACATCATACATAATTAACTTTTAATGTTAATTTATCAAAACAAACTTACATGCATAGTTGCACCATCATCATAACCCATGAACACATATTCTTTTGATGGTATCTCACAATCATCAGGTAAAAAATGTGGTTTTGGATAATACTGTCTCATTTTTTCCAGTATAACTGGATGGCAATTGCCCCTGCAACACATTTTCCGTCAAAAAAAAGAGTGCAGTAATTATTACGACCAAAATTACATACCATCCGACGTACCAAGACTTTTGTCCAGGTTTGTTTTCAATTCTAGCACCGTCCATAGCAAAAACGTCTCGCAAAGAAATAAAGTTTGATCGGAAGTGCAGAAATTGACATTCTTCGTCTACGCTTTTATATGAATCTTGAACACTATCGTACAGTTTTTTGAAGAAGTAGAAATCAAAATGTCTAATAGCTGGCCAATGGGTAAATGCTTTCCTTATTACTACAGGCTTAGAAATATAAGCATATTTCTTAAACTCCTCTTTGGTAACGTTTGGTAATACTATTGGTTTTGTAACGTTAATGCAAAATTTACAGTCAGGTATGGGTCTAGTAGCTTCCCAGACAAAGTAATTGTTTGGTATTATGCACCTTACGCCTTGAGCATATTGTATGGCAAATCTGTTGTAGCAACATTCATAGAAAATACAAATAACTATCACAGATAACGTTATGTGGACACTTTTACCCAATATAAGGGAATGTTTCCGTTTCTTATTACGGATCTTCTGCACGTCTAAACCATAATTCAATCCCTCTAGGTTTAGATCTATAAAACATCGCTTAATCTGCGTCAGATTTGTAACTTTTTTGTATTGTTTCATACCGAATATTTTTCATTTTACTGGGCCATCACAAAAATTTAGGTTAACTTCTAAGTTGACGTTGACATTGACATTACAAATAAGATTTAACTTGACATTCTATCATAGGGTTTTTGATATGTAAACGTCGAACGCTACATTTCCCTACTAATCATTTTTCAAATTTCTATTTATTTGTTTAAGCAATCTGCTATTAACCAGTATTTTTAATGTTTAAATGTATAACAAAATATTTAATAGCATCTTCTACTTCTGCTAGCGCGCTTTTACTATTTCTAATATTTTATTTTATTACTTCACTATTTGGCAGCACTGGCAGTTGAAATTGAAATTTGAAATCAAGAAAAAACAAATATTTTAACCGTAACCAGGCTGGTTCATCCTGAATGGCGCTACGTGTTCCCTTTTGAAAGTGTGGGCATGGAGGGTAAGGGGGGGTTACGCATGTTTCCACGGTCAGATGGCGCTAATCAGCATATAATTTTATTGCACTCAAGTGGTAATTTGATGGTAGGGAACGACAATATCAACTGAAATCCCACAACTGACACCGGTGACAGTTGCTCCATTGCGTGTTGCGCTTGCGTCCTCTCCATTGTCGTGTTTTTGTKTGTGATGGTTATTGTTATGTTTTGAACTTTTATAGACGTTTGTGATGGTGGAATCAATTTTAGTTTAATAGTCACCTGCAGTAACAGGTAATTAGAATTGAGAAAAACATTATTATAGGTACTTATAAAAAATTATTTCAGGCTGTTTCTGCGTGCACTTTTTTTGTATAATACCTAGTTAGGCGTGGACATCTTCAGTTCAAGCGGTAAATGTAAGTACCAGTTAATAAATAGCAAACTAATTGTTTGATTAATGCCAGATTATAATGGAGTCGGACAAAGGTCGTTTCTCAGTGCCGGGTTGTAAGGTGAAACAAAAGCCGATATTCAGGTTTCCAAACCCAAGAAGAGGCGACATGTGCAGCAAGCGGAAACAAGCAATCAACAATCCTAGCTTTAAGAATTTATCTCATGAACATCTTTACAGAATTGGGTATTTAACAATTATAACGAATAAATCCTAATGTGCTGATGTGTAGTAGCAAATTATCAAAATGGTAAATAATTACTGTAACCCATAACTTGTAACTTACTAACTTACACCGCAGGCTGTTATACTTGATTTACTGGTCTTATAATGTAAATTACTTCTTCATTAATTAATTTAAGAAGTGTATTTAAAGACGATGCAATTGGTGTAGGTTATTAGTATGTTCTTTGATTTCTAATTACATTTCTGGTTGGTGGATAAGAAGATAGTTTAAATATTGGAGTTGTAAAACCATAAAAACAAATTATTATTATTACATATCTAAACTCTTCATTTTTGTTTTTACAAAGTCACTTTCAGTTATACGAATATTATTCAAATGCTCTTACACTCATATTTTTTAGAATGTTTTGTCAATGTTAACATTAGTTACTTCAGCTTACTGTATTGTTACCGTTTCTGTTAAGTATTTAACTACAAGTGGTTCGATACATAGTTAATTTACTTTTCATGTATTTAAATACTCATTTAAATTTTTCTGTAGTATTAGTGATTCAATTTCAGTAGTTACATTTTTCTTAATATTTACCTACAATATTTAAATACATTTTAAAAACTTTGAACAACACTGGTTATAAAGGTGAACCATTATAACTGACGCTGTTTGTCATTTGTATTGTTTCAAGTTATCGGTACTATTGTTTAGAGTGTACTTTTTATTGTAAATCTACTTTTAAATGATAAGGCATACTTTTGTTTAAGGCAATATCAAAAATTAATAGGACAGTTTTTAATTTAGCTCTTTAACTTGTTCATATATTTTTGATATTGTCTGCATTGCTTGTTACAAATGAACTATGTTCACAACACAAATTTCCAATCAATATTTATTCACTAGTTTATAGTTAATGCGAAAACTGTATTAATATACTTTAACTTTTAATTGTTCTTTCATTTATAATTAATTTGTTAGGTTGTTCGCACCTTTCCAAGTGAAATTTCATTGTATTCAATGTATACATTGTATTCAATGAAATTTTAATTGGAAAAGTTCGAATGATCTAGCAAAAACCACCTTTAATACCGAAAATAATGATCCTAGATATTCAAATTTGGCGCTAATTTACGCAAGTTTCGACGCACAGATGGCGCGATCGCGAAAATGATGTTGGGACAGGACAGATGCATTGGCCTTTTCTTTCTATTAAAGTGTTATTTTATGACCGTAACCGTCATTAGTTTGCAACAGTTTTGTAGTAACAGATATTATTTTTTTATTTCAATAAGCTGAAGCTGAAATTCAAATAAGCAGTAACCAGCCATGGCTTTTGTAGCTGAAATTTTAGCTTGTGCCAAGAAAACTCAAACAGAAGCTTTAACAACAAGAATTAGAAAAATAATCGATGAGGCTGCTAAATATAAAGTGGAAGTTATCAACTATTTGGACTCTGTATATGTGAGATTTGAAAAACCAGTACAGGCAAACAAGATTTTGGCTGAAAAACTAGTTGCATTAAAGGGTGAACTAGCTGATCTGAAAAACAACGATCTTAGCAATACAACTCTGGAACTAAGTGAAATGATTAGTGAAATCGAGAAGGCCGAGATCGCATTGAGTATAGCAGAGCCACTTGTAACAATTCACGAAGCGTGCATCCGTATTTACAACTTAGAAGAGGAAGGACGTTATGCAGATGCCATGAAAGAAATCCTTAATGCTAAATACATTGTCAACAGTATTTCTAATGAAGACAGATTAGAAGTTGTATTTGAACTGGTGCTAAACTTTCAAGAGATTGAACAGGCGTTATTAGATAAACTGGAAAATAAATATTTTGCCAGTGTAATCATAGATGGTAAATGTGATTTTCTGAAAGTTAAGTCGGATATTGGAGAAGTCCAGCCTATTCTTTCAACACTTGCCTTGCACGGCCCTGTTATTGAACCTCTTCGCAAATTAACCTATTATCTGTGGAATTTTGTGTTTGTGCCAATTGTAGACCACGTTACTGAAGTACAAACAATTTCCGATCTTGATGGATATACACTCCTAATCAAAATTGTGAAGAAGGAAAGGGAAACAAGGTATGGTGTGGTTTTCCGTAATTTGCATGAAGTACTCCAATTTTTAACAACACACTTTAATCAGACTGTCAATGATAATTTGAGCGTCTTGGAATATATTGGTCGTGATCTAAGAAATAAATTATCGGAACTTATCATAAAGCATTGCCTTGAAAATACGATACCAAGGACTTCTCAAGGTTTGCAGCATTATCATGTTGTTATAGAAGAGACAGAAAAGCTTGAGTGTGCATTGATTGAGTCGGGAATTTTCTTACCAGACATGAATTCGTTATCAAAATATGTAAAAGATATTGATTCTTTATATGCAGATAAGAAATGCCAAGTATATTTACAAACAGCACTGGTTTTAATGAAGAAAAATTTAGATGATACTGTTGACATAGGTGATACACTTGACTCTGAAGCTGTTTCCCCACATTTTCCAAAATGTCGCGTGTCAAAGAGTTGCATTGCACTTTTAGAGATGGCAGAAAAGTTGTTGGTTCAGTGTACGGGAGCTCCAGAAGAAACATCGGCTAAGTTTTTACATGCCGTGCAAGACGTCTTTTCGGTGTATGCCACCACAGTATCTGAATATCATTCCAAAGTAATAAAGACCTTTCCTCAACAAGTAGCAATATATTATAACAATTGCCATTATATAGCCTACACCCTCAACCAGTGGAACGAAACTTTCAAGGGGAAAATTAATGTATTATTATTATTAAAGGAGATATTCGTTGGTCAGCCACACAAACTTCGAACACTTGCAAACGACCTTTTGAGTGATTGTGTGAAGCAGGCTATTACCCAAATTAATGAGACGCTAAAAGAGTGTGGTTTGCAGAAATTACAGACAGCAACTCAGCTGGAACCCAGCGTTGAAAAAGCAGTCCGACAGTGTTTACGTCAGCAAGAACTTCTGAAGACGATTTGGCATAAAGTGTTACCCTACAACATGTACAATAAAACTTTAGGCATAATATTAGATTCGATGTGTGTGAATTTAATTCAAGCCCTACTTGAAGTAGAAGACATCTCATCATCTGTTGCGGAGCAAGTGATTGAAGTTTACAAGATTGCCGTTAATCGTGGGCCAAAGTTGTTCAGCGAACCAGGGGAGGTCTCAACATTTGTTGCTAACTGGGACAAGTTTAATKAGTTAATATTTGTGCTCGGTGCCAGTTTGGTGGAAATAGGTGACAGATGGGCAAATGGCAAGGGAAAGCTGGCTCATTATTTGAAACCGACGGAAATGAAGCGGTTGATACATGCCCTTTTCCAAAATACTGAGCAGCGGGCTGCTCTTCTTTCATTACTACGAGATTAATTTAAAGTTCATTGTGTTGAAATAATTTAATATTTTTGGTTGCTATAGTGAAATAAATTGTTTAGCTAATATAGTTTTTTTGTTTTATTTTATTCCTGAGTTGCCTCACTTATATAGTTTTTTGTTTATTATTGTTTTTTTGGGAAGCAATGGAGATAGAAGGAAAGTTAAATGAGGAAAGATTTGCTGTTTTGTGAGCTTAATTTAATACACCTTTTAGTTTTTTGAAAAAGTTCATAGCTTATTAGATATTTAAAAAAAAATTGTTTGCAATTTTTCATTTTAGTTAAAAAATGTAAATTCAAAAGTTAAAGAATTTGATGTCCTCTCTAAGATGATGCCCTTCAATTTTGCAAGCAAGCTGTCATCCTTGAGATATGACATAAAACTTACCTTTTTATTAATATAAACCATAGTAGGCTACGGCATAAACTTAATAATCATATTTTAATCTGATTTTCATTTAGTTGGCCATGGAAAAATAAAATATTTTGGTCTCAAATTTTGCAAAACAAGACATTTCAATTTTTTAAAAATTAAGTACTACTTCACAAGCTTCGTACATTTTAAGTGTTTTTGACCTTATCATGGTTTTAGTTTTTCCAAATTCGTTGTTTAACATTCGATTGTGTGAAGTTTAATGTCGCTTAGAGCTTAGAGCAGAAAAACAAATAAATATGGGGTAAGTAGTACATCGCTTCTTAATCGTTATATTACGATAAACATTGTTATTATGTGGTAATTTTACGCTTATGACGATAGACTGAATGTTTGGTCTTTGTAGTTTTATAATTCAATATGAAAATAAAACCTGACGTTTACAATTGTCACATTGTCACATTTATTAAAAAAAATACACTTAACACGGAGCGCCACCTATCGGCAATCCGTAAAAGAATTTTGTCGGCAAAAGCAGGGACGTAACTGAATTTTTTGTTCGGTATCCTTAGTGTAGTTATCCATACGTACAAGTTTGACTTGACATCTTGATATGTAAACTTCGAACGCCACATTTTCCTAATAGTAATTTTTCAAATTTCTATTTATTTGTTTAAATAATATGCTATTAACCATTATTTTAAATGAATAACTACATATTTAATTACATCTTCTAGTTTTACTAGTGCGCTCTTAGTGTCGTATTTCTAAAAGATTTTCTGTATTTTTACTTGGTTATTTGGCAGCACTGGCAGTTGAAATTGAAATCTGCAAAACACCAATATTTTTTTTAACTTGTCGTCCGTAGTCCATAGTCTGAGCAGTCTTGTAGTTTTATGGATTTTTTATTGCAATAATTCTCTGCTGGATAAATAAAAAATAAGCAGTAAGCAGTAACCAGCCATGGCTTTCGTAGCAGAAGTTTTAGCTTGTACCAAGAAAACCCCAACAGAAGCTTTAACAACAAGAATTAGAGAAATAATAGATGAGGCTGCTAAATACAAAGTGGAAGTTATCAACTATTTGGACTCTGTATTTGTAAGATTTGAAAAACCTGTACAGACAAACAAGATTTTGGCTGACAAACTAGTTGCATTAACGGGTGAACTAGCTGATCTGAAAAACATTGCAAATAAGAATATCAACAATGATCTTAGTAACGCAACTCTGGAACTAAGTGAAACGGTTAGTGAACTCGAGAAAGCTGAAATCGCAGTGAGTATAGCAGAGCCACTTATAACAATTCACGAAGCGTTTATCCGTATCTCGAACTTAGAACAGGAAGGACGCTATGCAGATGTCATTCAAGAAATCCTTAATACTAAATATTTTATTGACAGTATTTCTACGGAAGACAGATTAGAAGTTGTAGATGAATTGGTACTAAACTTTCAAGAGACCGAACAGGCCTTATTAGATAAACTGGAAAATAAATATTTTGCCAATATTATCATCGACGATAGAGGTGCTTTTCTGAAGGTTAAGTCGGATATTGGAGAAGTGCAGCCTATTCTTTCGGCACTTGCCTTGCACAGCCCTTTTATTGAACCTCTTCACAAATTAACCTATCATCTATGGAATTTTGTGTTTGTGCCAATTGTGGACCATATTACTGAAGTGCAAACAATTTCCGATCTTGATGGACATACACTGCTAATCAAAATTGTAAAGAATGAAAGGGAAACAAGGTATGGTGCGGTTTTCCATAATTTGCATAAAGTAATTCAATTTTTAACAACACACTTTGATCAAACCGTCAATGATAATTTGAGCATCTTGGAATATATTGGTCGTGATCTAAGAGATAATTTATCGGAACTTATCATAAAGCATTGCCTTGAAAATACGATACCTAGTACTTCTGAAGGTTTGCAGCATTATGATATTGTTATAGAAAAGACGGAAAAACTCGAGTGTGCATTGATTGAGTCTGGAATTTTCTCACCAGACATGAATTCGTTATCAAAATATGTAAAAGACATTGATTCTTTATATATAGATAAGAAGTGCCAAGAATATTTACAAACAGCATTGGTTTTAATGAAGAAAAATTTACATGATACTGCTGACATAGGTGATACACATGACTCTGAAACTGTTTCCTCACATTTTCCAAAGTGTCGCATATCAAAGAGTTGCATTGAACTTTTAGAGATGGCAGAAAAGTTGTTGGTTCAGTGTACGGGAGCTCCAGAAGAAACATCGGCAAAGTTTTTACGTGCCGTGCAAGATATCTTTTCCATGTATGGCAGCAGAGTGTCTGAATATCATTCCAAATTAATTAAAACCATTCCTCAACAAGTAGCAATATTTTATAATAATTGCCAGTATATAGCCTACACTCTCACCCAGTGGAATGAAACTTTCAACGGCAAGATTAATGTATTATCAGTAAAGATGATATTCGTTGATCAACCACGCAAACTTCGAACACTTGCAAACGATCTTTTCAGTGACTGTGTGAAGCAGGCTGTTACCCAAATCGATGATACGCTAAAGGAGTGTGGTTTAGAGAAATTACAAACAGCAACTCAGCTGGAACCCACCATTGAAAAAGCAGTCAGACAGTGTTTACGTCAGCAGGAACTTCTAAAGACGGTTTGGCAAAAAGTGTTACCCTACAACATGTACAATAAAACTTTAGGCATAATATTAGACTCGATGTGTGTAAATTTAATCCAAGCCGTGCTTGTAGTAGAGGACATCTCATCATCTGTTGCGGAGCAAGTGATTGAAGTTTATAAGATTGCCGTTAATCGTGGTCCGAAGTTGTTCAGCGAACCAAGAGAGGTCTCACTATTCGTTGCTAACTGGGACAAGCTTAATGAGTTAATATTTGTGCTTGGGGCCAGTTTGGTGGAAATAGGTGACAGGTGGGCAAACGGAAAGGGAAAACTCGCTCATTATTTGAAACCGACGGAACTGAAGCAGTTGATACGTGCACTTTTTCAAAACACTGAGCGTCGGGCAGCTCTTCTTTCATCGATACATGATTAATTTTAAGTTCATTATGTTGAAATATTTTTGATGGATTGGAATAAACTGTTTAGCTGATATATTTTGTTTTGTTTTATTATATTCGCATTATATTCGCCGCACTTGTATAATTTTTGATGAAACTATAGTAAGTCGAGATGGAAGGTTAAATGGAGGAAGATTTGTGAGCCTAATTTAATACATGTTTTGGATATTTGAAAAAAGTTCAAGGCTTACTAGATATAAAAAAAAACCATGCAATAGCAATATGTAATATAAACTTTTAATATGCTCTGAACAGTTACAACAAGGATAAGGTTAGATGTCCATTTACCTTTTAAGCATTTTTGAGATTATCATAGTTTGAGTTTTGCTAAATTCACAGGTTAAAATTAGAAATTTAAGGTCGCTTAGAGCAGACAAACAAATGTAAGTGTGTGGTGGTACACAGCTTCACAATAATTGTTAAAATTACGATAAGCATTATTATTATATGGTAATTTTATACTTATGGCGATAAACTGAATGGTTGGTATTTGTAGTTTTATAACTTGAAGTGAAAATAAAACTTAATTATTACTAGTAAAAAAGATATTGTGTCACATTGTGCTTAATTGATTCAAAAATAGAACACTTAGCATGGGGCGCAACCTATCGGCAGTACGTTAAAACTTGAATTCGCCGGCAAAAACAGGGACGCTTCCGAATTGTTTGTTTGGCATCCAGATTCCTGAGTGGAGGTCTGGAGGTATTACTACTATCTATCAACCTATTAACCTTTCTGTCAGTGTCATTTGTATGTTGCCCAGTGAAATTATTAATAATTAATAATAATAATTATGGATAATCATCACTACCAACAGCCAAAAATGTCCATTTACCAATATCGCAATATCTATGAGTTGGCCACCTGTATTTCTATTTAAATAGTACTACCTTTGAGTACTACAAGTATAAGTGCCTCATTTTATATCTGGCACAGTGCGTGTTCTTTTTTAATTTAATTTCACAAATTATCAGCCCGTTTTCAGTTACAGATAGACTCAAATAGTCTTCAAATACTACGATTTCGTATGATTGCATTCCTTTTCAGGAATTTGATCCAGAAACTACATTGGCTGACCTACATCACCTGCATATTTTACATATTGTCGCCGTAATCCGTAATAGCAGAAAATGAAAGTCGCCTGTCACCACTGCAACAACCTTGTCGTCCATTTTCCGGTAAGTAGTAAAATTTGGCAACCCTGCATATAATGTAAACTGTCAAAATCAACGTCTTGTCAGTGTGCATCAGTGCTGTCAGTTGTCAGTTCTTGTCAGAATATTAACCATAATTATTGTTCATCATGTGCGATATAACAATTAATGTAAAGGCTTATTGTAAAATTATTTTACATGCAGCTAAGTATCCGCACTGTAGTGTAAATGGAGTATTGTTAGCCAAAGTTTCATCTAAGTCCAAAGTAGTGGAGTTTGTTGATGCCATACCACTCTTTCATTTAGCCATAAATTTGACACCCATGGCAGAAATCGCTTTAACGCAGGTGAATATGAATAAATCATGTTATGTATATAATAACGAATTAATGTGTTAATCTTGATTATTAAAGGTTGACTATGTAGCCTCCCAGGCAGGCCTAACTATAGCTGGGTATTACACAGCGAACGAAAATTTGCTAGAAAACTCACTAGAAAAGGTGGTCCATCGAATACCGGAAAAGATCCCAGAGTATTTTAGTTCTGCTTGTCTATTTGTGGTAATGATAATAATGAATTTGTTAGACAGTCAATGAAATGTTTGATTTTCAGGTGGACAATAGGAAACTTAGTTTGAATTTAGACGAAATAGCATTAAAAGTAGCACAATATAGTGATGGGAAATATAGACCAATTGACACGCAGAAGGTATGTTTAAGTCCTAATAGCACACTTGATATCTGCTCAAGGTTGCTAGAAACAGGTGCTGAAAAATCACTTGTCGATTTTGATAATCACTTGGATGATGTCTCGCTGGACTGGATGAATCATGAAGTTAATTGGGAAATTGAAAATGCCGAAAGTGAAATTTAACTTTTCTCAGTATTATCTTGTCATTGAATCCATTATGAAAACAACCTGTGGTAGGTACTGTTAATTTATTGAAATTGATTAGTTGAAATCAGTATACAGAAATCGCCATATATTCTAATGCATTTAATTTCAGACACATAAATTATGCTAGTACAATTTCTTTGTTATATGAAAAATCATTTCGTTAGTCTGTTAAGTATTAGTTATTGACTTTTGGAAGGAAACGAATGTATGGTCACTATGTTGGTATAAATGTTGTTAATAAATTATGGTGTATTAACTCACTTGGCATTTTTTATTTATTTAACTTCTGCATAGTAACATATTAACAATATTGTAACTTACAAAATATATTAAAATCAATGAAATAAGGACACTTCTATACCTAGTTAATTTATTTATAGTTAACTTAAGAAAAAATGTTAAACATGTGCCTCTACTAGTAAGCATAATGGGCCCGTTTCTTATTTATGGATTTGTTAATGTCTTGGATAGGATATCTGTGGTGGTTATACATGTCTAATTAACAAGATAATGTGCTGCTTAATTGTAGATTAGTACAATTACTTCAATTAAAGTTTAACTACCTTTTCAAAATAGATTTAGCCCATTACATCATTCAGCCAGTGCTGCTAATTCGTTATGCGTTTATTGTTTTTCTGTGTGTGTGTTATATATATATATATATGTATATATATATACATTACCTGATATATGCTACTTTATGGAATATTTTATATTGTGACATTTGTAACCACATTGTACAATTACAAAACAGGCTMATTACTATGTTTTTCTTCTACTACTACTCGAAAACGGAGTGCCACTACCTATATCACAGTTACTGAAAATAATTGTTTTCGAGATATGTTCTTAACACAAATAATCTCGAAGCACTAAGAAATGGTGTTTTCACTATATTGCAAGCGTTGCATTTGTTTGCTTAATGTTTGTACGTCTATCATGCAATAGGTATCTAATTTGTATTTTATTAGTTTGCTAAAATTATTTAGGCAAAATACATTATAGGGTTATCAGACATCAGCTTTAGAAAGCACTAAATGTTAAAAAATTTCATACAAAGCTAATGAAATTTACACATTTTTATTAAGTTGAAATTTGAGTTGAATAAATAAAAACTAGACTAATCTCGCTTGATTCATAGTATCATTAATAATGCAGTCAATACATTTTTTTGTCTAAGCATATTTAAAACAGATTTGTCTAACGGCACCTTAAGCAAGGTATACAATGCTTTTTTGGCATATGTTTTTTTAACATTTATAAGTATGACTGTACTTTAAATTTTCAGTCTGATAACCCCAAAATTCAAGGATTTTGAGATTCTGCATACAGGTACGATCTATATTTGTGGAAAACCTACACTTACATCTAGAAATGTTTAGCATTATAGCATACCATTGATTTGCAAGAAAGTTGAGTCAATGCTGACGATAAAATCTTTTACTACCTACTGAGTTAAAAATATTGTTTATGGTAGTGAGCATGCATTTTGTGTACGATTGTCCTAAGAATGATATGAAAGTAGTTTACGATCAAAGAACAGTGGGAATTGTTTTCGCAGTAGGTATCTGCATAGTGGTTTAATATAACCATCACAATTATTATGGAAAGTGTTTTGCTAGATTGAGATACCATATTTATTTCTCATTTTTTTAATAAAAAAACTTAATTTCATGTTCTTTATAACTGGTTTAAAGTACCAATAATTAGGACAATTGATGTTTACATTAAGGAGTTTGCATTGCTTTTAATAAATAAAATATATTTTGATTTAAAAATTTGGTTCGATTTCTTCCATTATAGTTAAAATACCAAAGTGACTGTTTTCTAACTTTGATTAACATACATATTTCTAATAGCATCTGCCGTCCTATAAGATATAAATAGTGCTTCCAATCTCAATTTTGGTAGATTAAGAGTCATGAGACACTATATGGAACATAATAATAAGTGACATATGCACAAATTTACATAAGTTGTTCCGTGGTTGTTGTCGATGACATGTTGTTTTCCGGGTTTCAGAGCTACTTCTGAGGAAGACACCGACATGACTGTCGAAATGTCAAGGTCAAATAAACATCTATTGCAAAATGATAAAGTTATAGTATATGTAAATGCAAGTCGCAATAACTATGAAGGTGGCTTTATCCTTTAGTGGAAGGAGTTTAACTATGATGAAATAATTGAACTACTTTTTGGCAGTGTTCTTGAGAATTTACAATCTAAACTTCTCCATGTCTTTTTATGGTAATAAAAGCTAAATTAAAGGATAGATCTACTGTGTAGGTATTGAACTGGCCTTACATTTCCTTAACTACTGCTCGTTTGTTTATTTAAATTTGGTAGTAAAATTGTACCACAACTTTAATTGTTACACTAACACTTTGAAACTTTAAACAACCTCAAACAAACAAACAAAACAAAATAAGGTGAATATCTCATGAATTATAAGATGCTAAAATTAGTGTCTTGGAATTTGAAAAGAAATCTGTGCTAGTTGATTTAATTCTCAAGATATTTAAAATTTTTGCTCATAACTTTTTTAGCAAGCAAGGTATCAAGATGTGGAAAACACATCTTGAAGGCACTTTTCTAACACCTATCTACACCTTCAATAGAAATTTATTTCGATGTCTATTGTTCTTTTTTATGACCCTCACATTAGAAAATAGCACCTTTAGATATACTAATTGTTTTAATTAATATTATATAACACAATTGGCTTGACCTTTGCACAAATTAGTATAGAAATACCAAAAACACTAAGATCTAGCTGAAAACAATTACCACAATTTCGAATATGGCTACTTTTGGATAGATGTATATTGTGAGGAATTCTGAGTGTAAGTACAATCATAGTCTACAACAAAGTTTTCATTGTCTTACTGTATTTGTTACTGCTTATGAAATGCCCATGTAGAAAACCGAAAGTGAAACTTATGATCTTAGGTTCCTTATCTAATTTTGAAATGCATGTTTATTCTCTAACAGATATTTATGTAAATTTATTGCATATGTATGAATCATGGCCCTAACAGTGTCCCTTATTATCCAAGTATTTTTCTGCCATTAATTACACAACTCCCTTAATTTTTGTTGTAAAATGTGCGTTACATGATTCCTAGACCTACATATTGCTAGTGTTAATGCAATTTGTGTTTTCTCTATAGCAATTGGTCAGTGTAGTTTGTGTAAAATGTATAATTGCAGTAAAGCTATGAATTTTAATAGATAAAATCTGTTATCTGGGAATAAGCTTTTCTTTTATAATCTAACATTTAAAAATATGTATTGCCTTTTTGTGCGTCTATAAAAATATACATGTTATACTATTTTGCTAAGAAGGGGAGGGTCCAATATAATAGCTAGTTTAGTCAAATAAAATAAATGTTCAAAAGACACCTGTAATTGTATAAATGGAAATATTTGTCTATGTAAAATTATACTGAAGTAATGCTGAATATGCGTACCCAATAGTATCAGGTAGGCTGATAAAAAAGTATACTATAACAAACTGTTCTTGTCTTTAATTACAAGAAGTAAAACATTTGGAATCTTTTAACAAATTTTATATAGTAGAACTTCAATTATCTAAACTCAAATGAAAAAGTTTTGTTAAATCACCGAGTTATGTTGTTTCATTCGACAGCGACTGTTTAGTGAATGTGGGACTGTTTAAAATATTTAAAAAATGATAATTTATATATGTTTAATTGATTTGTATATTTGGAAGAAATTAGATACCTTTATTCTATTATTATTCAATTATCCAGATTTAAGTTCCACTCTAATTACTTTCGTATGATGTATATAGTTTGATGTTTGTTTGGGAGACTAATATAAATTGAAAATTAAGGGTAGAAAATTTTTTAATTGCCCTTCATTATCGAGTTATTGATAAAAATGTGAATAATAAGTTTTATGCCGTTTTGCCTGTTGTGTAATATAATTCATTAGGTTGCCATGGCAATGTTAAATTTTTTTTTGTATCGTTCTGTCATAGTGACAATTAGATGTGTGTAATGACAGTGCCGCTGCTACGGCTAAGGCAAATGCAAAAAGGTTTCCAAATCATCGACATCTCAATGTAAAAACCCTAAGAACAAAGATGACTGAAAATGTCATTTAAATCCCTGATAAAATCAGGCAGGATGTGAATCTATACTGTCAGTCAGGGAGAGCAAATTCTTGAATTTGTCAAGGTGGAACCAAGTATAAAGTTTTCACATTGTATCATCTCAAACTCATTATCGAAAAGATGTGATTCACATATTATTAGGGAAAAATGGTTTGCATCCGTTTAGTACTCAAAAAGTTCAAGTTTTATATGACGCAGACAGGGAGTTTTGAGTCCGTTTTTGGCAGATGGCTGTTTCATAAAAAATCATAAATATTAATAACTTGCATGAATGGAGGGATGAAAGCCCTCACTGAATATGTAATAGATTTTATCAGAGATAATGGTCAATAAATATTTGTGCTGGGTTATTAAATAGTGATGTAATTGATCCATTTTACCTAATTGACTTAGTTCAGCATTTTACCTTAATTTTTTTTGTCATTTTATTAGGGATTGATTTTTAAATCTGGATCTAAAGCTGATGTATCAGTTATAGGGGTGTTGCCATTCTGTCAAGTATGTCCAAAGTTTGAAACAATAGTTACAGATGACTTGTTCAACATTTACAAACAGCATATTGTCGAAGAACAACATGACTTCTTTTGAGGGAGGTCTACTGCAATGAATTTAAGAATCTTCCACAATTACTTAATAAGTAACATTGAAAAAGATGACGTAGTTGACAACATTTACACACATTTGGCTAAAGCCTTTCACAGTGTGTGCCAGGGGTTGCTGGTAAATAAACTTAAAAATTGTGGAGTGGTTGGTGTGTATTTGAAATGGGTAGCATCATACCTAACTATTCGTATGCAAAGTGTCACAATGTTGAGTGCAACCCTCACAATCCATATATGTAACACCGGGGTGCCTCAAGGCTACCATTTAGGACCGGTATTATTTTCCATTTTCATCAATGACATCCGAGATGACATCATTTTGTCATTTCAAATAATGTAAAGCACTTTTGATGCTGACGAAAATTTTGCAATGTTAAATGGAGTAGTGACTGCTCTGAAGCCACAGTCAAATATTGTGATGAAAATTATCTTAGACTAAATGTTAGCAAATGTAAGGTTATTAGTTTTAGTCATTGTCATAGTCTTATGATGCAAAATTATATGTAAATAATATTTATATTAGAACGTGTTACAAAAATAAGTGATTTGGGGGTTATTTTTGACAGTAGCTTTCGGTTATCACCATAATAAACAGCTTTTATAATATGTTAGGATTTATGACCAGATTCACTAAATGTGTATTTGATTTAAAAGCTTTAAAGACTTTGTATTTCTCTTTAGTATGTAACAATTTAGAGTATTGCAGTGTAATTTGGTCTCCTTCTTATAAGTTTTATATTAACAAAATTGAAAGGGTCTAGTTAAAATTTGCAAAATATTTATTATTTAAATTAAATATTATAAATGAACTAGACTGGCCCTACCACACTAGAATTTTTGAGAACAGGTGTAGCTGTGACATTTTTGCATAAAATTGTTAATGATATTGATTGTTCAGAGTTGTTATCGTTAATTAACATGGGTTCCTTCCAAATGTACTCGTGWTGTTTTAATCTCTTCTGAAACAGTACACCAGGATTTATGACAGTGATTTTTATAACTGTGATATTTTTAATCTTAAAACACAAGACATAATATGTCTTGAAGCCTTCTTGTAGAATGTGCTATTTATTAACACTTTGTAGCGGACGTAAATAAATAAATACCTAAATAATGCGATAACGAAGGCTAGTCGGAAAATTTTCTGCTCTTAAGCTTTTATTTGTTTTAGTCCAATGAAAAAGCCCCAAATGCAGTAAGTAAAGGTATAAGTAAGTACTTAACTTGATCTGATATTGTTGGTGCTTTTAGTTATAAATTTATAGCATTTATTGGACCATCCCCCAAAATATATTTCAATGCTTCATTATTAAAACTCTTATATATTACACAACGGACGACCAGCGCCTTTTAACATCAATTCGCTACCTAAGTATCACTAACATGTGCGACTTCCTTACTTCCGTATCACTACTCGAGAATGAGCTTCGACCCCGTTGTTTACAAATAAACTGCTGTTGGGTCGTCTATATAATGTATGGGCACAACCTGTACGAAATGATTAGCGACTGCGGATGGAATTGAAAATAACTTCTGGGGCTTGCAGCACCCACATCCCTGGCTATGAACCAGTGACTTCTTTCAGAGTGACGGGCACGTGCACCTGTACTGTGCCTCGCCTCTTCGGTGATATCGGGGGACTGCCCTGGGGTGTGGTTGGGGCAGTTAGGGTGCCTGTATCTAAAGAGGAGAGGTCTACTCTGGAATTTGTACGTGAAGGCGGAGCTGAACCTGTTAAAAAGAAAGTTACATTCATTTTTGCGGATCTAAGTGTATATAGAATACACAGGTGCTTAAGATTTTGATATTAGTAAGAAGTGGCGGTTTTATGTATATCGATAAAGGTTTTATAGCATTACAAAATGTAATGCTCAAGGTGCCTAGAATTTGTGTTTTCTGGAGCATCTCAGTAACAATGGGAGACAGAAAAAATTAATAGACATGTTTCGGGTCGATTTTTTGAGCACAATCAACAAGTCAAATCAGATTTCCTGCATAAAGTTTCATTTCAGCGCTATAGACCAAAAGTAAAAATTTTGGATATAAAAAAAAGTCGAAAAACTTATTTGGATAGATACGAACTAGTCGCAGTTAAGAAAAACTCGTCATAAGTGAAGGCCAATAAAACTTTTTGCCTTCAAGTGATAATAACCAAAGTCTTTTTGATTCACTTCTAGCATATATGTTGTAAAATTTTTGATTATTTGGATATTCCAGAGCCGGATGATGTCGGCGAAAATGCTTCACATGTAGAATTTTTAGCTTATCTAAAAGTAAAAAGTTACTATCTGTAAAAAAAACTGTCCTGCAATATTTAGTATTTTCGCAAAAATATAATGCCATTTTATCCTTATCTGCTTCCGTTGAGCTAATATTTAGTTCCAGTGGTTAAATCTTGAAACCTATAGATGTAACAATTGGTCAGATGAACAATTTGAAAAACTATTGTTTTTAAAACATAATGGTGGTTTGTAAACTTTATTAATAAAATTAATAAGTAATGTAAGTTAGATTATTAGTTACTAGTTAAGAGTTGTAAGTTGGCATATAGAAATAATTAGTCCTGACTTTATTAGATTGTTTTATGTAATAAAAATTATGTTTTATTGTCAAAACAACTAGGTATGAACGACAGTACGAGTAACATATTATTGTTCTAAAACTTTTTGTCAACTTTCTACCTGATCCTATCCAAAGAGTATATGTAATTGACAGTTTTAAATTACATCGAAGCATGTAATTATAATTAATTATATTAACATATTTTGTAATTTCAATTTTAATTAATTACAATTTACCCAAATGAATTGTAATTATTGTAATTAATTACACACTGTGAAGTAATTTTAACATCACTGTAAGCAAAAATAGCAAATCAGAATCTGTCAAAGCTGCCTATGACTGCTATTAAAAAACATAACTTTGTGTCATATCTCAGAAACAAATGAAATTTTTATTTGTTTATTTATGTTTGCAAGATTCTGTATAAAAAATGCTTTTACACTCTTTTTTGTATCTTTCTAAATAATGAAGTTATATGATTTTTTAAAATCTCAAAATTTTGTCTTTTGGACTCTTCCGCCGAAATGAAACGTTATGCAGGAAATCTGATTTGACTAATGAACTCTGCTCAAAAATTTGGCATGGAACATGCCAATTACTTTTTTCCTATCTTTTATGGCTACCGAGATACCCCAGAAAACACACGAGATCTGGAGATATTTAATTTTTTGTGTTGGTTATCATATTTTATTTCGTTAGTTAATTATGAGTAACCAGATAAAATAAACTATCTAGAATATAATATGTATTTAATAAGTAAAAAAAGACATTGAAAGATCTTATTTTAAATAAATGAATAAAAATTACACACTTTTACCTTATATTTTTTATGCTTAAATTTAATTAAGGTAGAATATATGAATGTAATAATTAAAATCTAAACCAATCACATAGTTTAAGGTGTTATCATGATTAACTTTGTTATTTTAAGTTAATATCAACTTAAATAAAAAAGAGGACATGACCCATTGTAATTTTCTATAACTAATACAATCGAAAACATTATAGCACATTTTCAGTCACTAAACTTGCATTACTTATAAAATGGTAAGTATATCTTTTTATTGCATTTTTGTTTAAACAATGATGAAATTGCAAAATTTAAAGCTGTACAAAAATTATATTTTTAGAATTAGGTACAGTGATAAAAGTCTTGAAAAAGTATATATTGATTTCTATTATTAAACTTTCTATTTTATTATTTATTACAAAACAAAATAGAAAAATAATATCATTCCAAAGATAAACTGACTCAAGCCTAATGTGTTGTCTTTTTGCATCAGTTTTAATAAAAAATTTTTGCTTGTTTATTTGTAATCGAGGTTCCTAAATTCCTTCTATTTCTGTTATTGCATAACATAAATACAATAATATGTATAAGTCATAGTGCACTGAAAAGGAAAAACTGTGTGCTGTAACTATTAATCCTTTTTTAAGAAGCTAAAAGCATGTATAGTTTGCATAAATACCTGATCTCGTGACGCTCCAAGATAATGAACTAATATGTTGACACTGAAAAATAAATGTATGCTTGGAGAATATTGTGATTACAGGTATTGTTATAAATTGGTTATTTTCATTATTTTTATTATTATTTGTTATTTATGTTGTGATTGTCATCTATGTAATTTGGTTTTATTATGTTCTGCTTTAGTCACTAATATGTAACGATATTACTTTTTCATTCAAAATCAGTGCTGTGAGCTTTATTTACAAAGACTATTTTTTCTGAAATTGTGCATGGACCTATAGGTATATATTCTGGAATTTTTTCAACTTCGTGTCAGCTCTCGTTTCCGAAATATGGGCGCAAGTTCCATTTTTTAATGGGAAGGGGGATCATACGGCACATCATTGAAAATGATGTTTTTTTCTAATTTCAAAAATGTATCACATTTGAACAATTTATTGCTTCTGAACTGAGAATAGTGTAAATACAATAATTGAGCCTGACAATAAAGAACAAAAAAATGAAAACAATTTTCTTTATCCCTAAAATGGACAAAAAGACCAGGTATTACAATTTTTATTCCTTGACTGGTGATAATTTTCATCTAGCTTGATTAATTTATGGCGAATCGAGTAAAAAAGTAAAAAAGAAACGCATGATTCAGTAAAAGATGCTGTGTTTTTTTCACATTTACATTACAGAAGATGCTCAAAATGTTCCCCCATTTACTTCCTGGCAGTAATGCAGCCTTAAGTAAAAGTTTTTTAATGATCTTTGTAGCATATTTGGAGGTATTTTGAAATCTGCCCTGATTCGTTCTTCTAAATCTTCTGCATTATGTGGCCGATCAGCATAAATACGATTTTTCAGATACCCCCCACAGGAAAAAATCAAGCGGCGTCAGATCAGGGGAACGCGCTGGGCATTCTATCGCTCCGCGCCTACCAATCCATCTGTCTGGAAATATCGCAATCAAATATCCACGAACGTTGACTGTAAAATGGGGCGGTGCACCATCTTGCTGAAACCATATTTGTTCAGAGGGAAGCGTAGAATTTTCAGGATTTGGGAACAGGCGAATAAGTTCTGGTATAATGTGTTCGCGTAAAGCCTCTCCCACATCTGACGAACGTTTGCGCTCGCYCGCGCTGCCGAGAAACGTTTGTCATATGTGGGAGAGCATTCGCCGCGAGCGCGAGCGGTTGGAAATGGGTGCGAATGCGAGCGAGCGCGCTCCATCGGTTGTCGGTAAATGAAAAAAGATCAAAGGGAAATCTTTGCTGCGAGCGCGCACGAACGTTTCAATGTGGGAGGGACAACGAATGCACTGCAACGTTTTCCGCGAATGTATATTAGTTGCCATGTGTCTGGAGTGGCGTTTAAATGTGTGTCGCCTAATTACTAATTTTAGATACGTTGATAATGAATAATAATAGAAATGTAGTAGTTGCGGCCGCTACGTATATTGTTTTACATAAACTTAAAATTACTTTGACACCCTGTATCTTCGTTAATTTGAGTTTTCAAAACAATCATATAAGGCCTTCATTATAACATTCATTTTTGGAGTAAAATCATCTAGATATTTGCTAATCATTTCCGGACACCCTGTATATTAAATTATTTTTTTTTTATTCTGGTAAAGCGCAAGTTTTTGTAATAATAATAAATGATAATAATAAATAATAATAAAATTAAAACTAATTATTTTCCTCTTGTCCACTTCATCAGTTTCCATACGGTATACTTTTTAGTAACAATATGTATAGTTTCGCTAAATAATAAAAACACATTTACTCTTTCGACATAATTGAAATTTGCTAAACCTTCCGCCAAACTATGCACGCGTTCCGCTTATACTACAGCAGACTGTTAGCGAGTGGAGCGTCTGCGAATGCTAGTAACCATAGAAMTGTTGCTCATATGTGGTAAAGTAACTATATAGATTAAGTAGCGCAACCATCCGCCATGTTTGGGATTTTTCAAAGCGGCAAGTTCAAAAGTTGGCAGATTTTTAGAGGTTGCAAATATTATATAAAAGTTAGTCGATTTTTTCAGGGTTCTATGTTCTTTTTCCTATAAAAAAATCGATTAATGTTAAATAAGGTACATAAAAATCATCATGAATTTTATTGAAATATTCAAATTTTAATTAAAAAAAAGACAATTTCAAAATAAACAATTATTTATTAACAGCTACACGCATGGCCATGCTGCGGCTGGCATGAGCTTCTTCCGAAAAATCTTTTTTATATTTGGAATTCAAAAGAAAATATAGCCTACATTTAAAAATAATTTTACAGTTTTTTCAAAAATATTGTGACAATTTAAAATTGTATCTGGACAACCAATAATATTGATTACATTATTTACAAAATTATCTAAACTTAATCTATTATTTACAATATCATCTTCAGATGCCCTAAAACGAAGTTCCATATTATATATACAATTATACAAATCTATTGTTGGATGTTGTAAACAATTAACTTTAAATTCTTTTAATTTTAGAAAGTAATTTAATGTTGTTACCTCATTGCATTTTTTCTGAATTGAATTAAAACAAGTTTCACAAACTGAATAATGATTTCCGATTTTAAAAATGACAGCACCCAATAAATAATATAAACTAGCCTCCACCTCCTCCGACAATTTTTCATATAAATTTGAACAAAAATCTGCTTCATTTTGTAATTCTGTGATTATAATGTTTTCTTTAGACATTAAATTCTTTTTCTCATGCATTTGTTGACAATATCTTACTACAAAATTACCCCCATCCCTGTCGTAACTACTATTTTTTGTATTATTTTCCAGGTGGCTCAGACATAGCAGTCTTAAACTAATTTTAAATAAATGGGCATCAGGTACAGGTTGCCTACATCTCACTATAGAAAAAGAATTTTCAACGCAATCTTGTGTGAGCCTCCCTAACATCACAAAATCGAAATCTTCCTTTTCAAGATAAATTTTTTGAAAATCCATAGCAGACTGTGTGGCTAATAAAACTCCAGTTTGAAACGGTTGCCATTTGTTATTAATTTTTGTATGGTACATAATTTCTTGTACAGATTTTAAAAAAGTGATGTTTTCGTCATGATTTTCTTTATTTTTTAATGAGATGGCTAAATTCGGGTAGCGACAAGTTAATAGTTGAAACCACTTATACATAACTTGCAAAAACCATGCTGTAGTGCTATGTGTTTCATCGATTTTTTTTAAAGATATATAATACAAAATTGCAGCTGAAACATCATTATTTATTAAAGCCACACTTACTCCAACATTCATTTTATCAAAATGTGATGGTCGAATTACGTTTTCTTTTAAACGAGGGCATAATCGAATCACATCATTTTTGTCCAATTCATATACTTCAGTTATGGGCTCTATTGAAATTTGTTGTGTAGAAGGTTGTATTTTTCCACTATGCAATCTTCAAGAATAAATGAATGTCCCTTCGTTAATGCGGATGCAATATTTTTGAAGATATGAACTGGATCTGGTACAACCAAAAGCCGCTCATTAGGAAGACAGGGATGAACAACGGAGTTATTAATTTGGCTATGTTTTCCGGCCACAATGTTTAATGATTTCCACAGACTGCGGTTTTGAGGGCCCATGTCAGAAACAATTGCCCGCACAGTTATTCCAATTTCGTGAGCTTTGTAAATAATTTGTTTTATTCTCTCATATATCTCCAATGGATTGTATGAAGTGCCAGTAAAATCATAGGCAACGATTTGTTTCCATCTAGTTGAAACACCGGCTAGCATATAAACCAAAGCATGGGTTGCAAATTCGTTTGGAGCTTCATTGGATGACTTAAGAGTTGGTCTTCCTATCACTGTCGACAGTCCACTATCCAGTTGCAATCCAGGCTTAATATTCATTTCATCAAAAACTAGAGTAGCATGTTTTTCTTTTGGTTGGAATGTCTCCATCTAAAAAAAAAGATTAATTAATTTCTTATTATAACATTCACGCCACCACCAACTTTAAGCTTTAACATGCCAAACACTTCTTCCAAGATACCTGGCTTAAATTTTAGTTCTTTTAAACGTGATTGTAACGTTCTTATGGCCGGATATGGAAGACCCTGTTTACGAATTTCTTCATATCCAGTTGTACCACAAGCCATGTATAACTTCAAGCCCTTTGTTATACTTTCTTCAGACCATGATGCTCCTCTGCAAGTCCCTGTCTCTAAATACTTCAGCTGGTCCTCAGTAAAAATCTTCTCCAGGTTTGTTGAGCTTTTCTGCTCCAGTTTCTTTTTATAAAATGCACATTTTCTCAAAGTTTTTCGTAATTTATCTCTCAATTTTTCAATTAAAGCATTTTTCATATCATTTGGAACTTCTCTGAACAACTCTTCACACTCAACCTCAATGTTACACAAACTATCATCGTGAATTTCTTCACTTTCAACGTTTGTCGTATCTATAGTTTGAAATATAAATTAATAAATTGATTGTATTTGGAAAAATAACTTACATGAGCAGGTTGTTTCTTCCATAAACGTGTCCATACTTTCATCCAAATATAGTTTTTCTCTTTTTCCTACACATGCAATAGACTCGTTTTCCTCTATTGTTTTTTGTTTCTTGCATTCATTGGAGTCATTTATATCAAGAAAATAGTCATTGTTCAATAAATCCGGAATTGCATCAGGCCGAAGTCTTTTTTTACCATCCGCCCTATTATTTTCAAACTGCTTTTCAGAAAAATGAATCTATAACAAGGTAATGCAATATTAATGGGTTACAATGAGTGTAATAAAACAAACCTCACAAACTTTTGCAGAATCAGGTAAATTTAATCTTGCGATTAAATTTAACCATACTTGTCTTCTTTCAGCATTTCGATCACCGACTGGCAATTGATATAATTTATAGCCCTTGCTGCTTGTATTACAACAAGATGAAACCGCACACGTTGGCATTTTTAACACCGACAAACAATAATAATGCAGCTAATAATGAAACAAACAGCACAAAGCACAAGTCAAAATTCGCATCACCACGCTTCACGCTCATAAAAATTGAGGTTATTTCTGTCGAATGTCAAATAAAGCGCTGACAAAAAACGGCAAACAGCGAAACTAACAAAACGGCATCCATGTTTGGGATTTTAGAGGCTGTCTTTTTCTATCTTATAGGTACAATTGGTTGCGCTACTTAATCTATACAGTTACTTTAATATGTGGGAGCCTGTCGGAAACGTTCGTTAACGTTGCTGGCAACGTCGCGCGCGACCGCGAATGCTGGCAGCGCGAGCGAACGGAAACGTTCGTCAGATGTGGGAGAGGCTTTAGAGCTGTAAATACTTGACCGCATTCAAATTTTCATCGGTGAAAAAAGCCCCAATAATGTGCTCACCGATAATACCACACCAGACATTCACTTTCTGATAATGTTTTGTGTGTGGACTTGTTCCATCCAATGTGAATTTGTGTCTGACCAATATCTGCAATTATGTCTATTCACATTACCATTGAGGCAAAAAGTCGCTCCATCAGAAAACATAATCAAATTGAAAATGTTTTTATCTTTATCTATCATGTTTCGCAAAATTCTATCCTACGATCGAAATCATCTTCGCTCAGTTCTTATGATAAGTGAATTTTGTATGGATGAAACTTCTTTTTTCAAAATTTTCTGAACAGATAATCTTCTGCTAATATGGTGAGTGAGAGCACGCTGTTGTACGGAACACTTAGGATTCTCATGTACATCTTAAAAGACATTCAAGTTACTATCATCACTCGTAGCAACCTTTGGACGTCCGGGTTTTGGACGATTTTTAACACCGCCGGTTTCGTCAAAACGTTGCAATGTTTTAATAACTGTTGATCTAGAAATTGGTTCACGATCGTCATGAATTCCATTGTAGAGTGCAACTTCTGAATAACTTTGCCTTCTATCTCCATAACCAATCATCGTAAAAATTTCGACGCGATCATATTCAGTTAACTGAGGCATTGCGATTGCAAATGACAAAGTGAATAAAATTTATCACCAGTCACGAGGAAAATGGAGACACCTGGAGTTTTTGTTCTTACTTAGCGATAACGAATATGGTTTTTATCCCGAAGTTTTTTGCAAGACCCAAGTTTGTTATCATACTTTTCTCAACTCAGAAGCAATAAATTGTACAAGTGTGATACATTTTTGAAATCAGGAAAAATATCCTTTTCAATAATAGCCCTTCCCATTTAAAAAGATGCAACTTGCGCCCATATATCGGAAACTAGAGCTGCCACGGAGTTGAAAAAATTCCAGAAAATGCATTTTAATTACCCATAGACCCACGCACAATTTCAGAAAAATCGGACGAACAGAACCTGAAATATCCTGCTTCTTCTATACTTTGCAGTGACCCTTTATATCTGTTGGTTTTGTTGTTCCAATGAAAGCTGCATCCTGTATAACTACCATAACCGTTCCATGTAGAAATACTCACTCGTATAGCTCTGCAAACCCGCTGGACCAGACCGCGGCCTGTTCAGGCTGCTGCTGCTCGGACTCCTCGATATCTGCGATGCCGACCTGCTGTTCCTCCTCCTTGGCTTCTTCTGGCTGCCCCTGTTGCAGACCCCAGTGGGACAGTCCTGACCCAGTGCACATCTGCCCTCGCAGATCGATCGGGAACTGAGTAGTTGTTCGTAATTATTCAACATTAGGGCACACTGTTCCTGATCCCGATCGACCAGTGCCAAGCTGGGGTAGCGCTCCTTAATTCTCCGCCGCTCCTGCAAAGTGATTGATTGATCGTCTTCTTACTGTGGCAATTGTTGGTTCATTACCGGAACGCGGTAGGGTCAATTTTGCGAGTATCTTCGGGGAAGTCGTTTATAACGATTATGGGGGAATGTACTCTATGTGTGGCAGTATGCCAAGGTTTGATGATATTAAAAGTAAACCATTTCCTGATTTTCTGGAGGTATATGATGAATTTTGTTAATAACAATTGTGTTATTGTTTACTGCTATTATTGCTGTCATTTTTTATGTTTTTCGCCCGTCGCGGATAGAGACGGTATTCCTACCCGATGAGTCCTAACAAGGACGAAACGGATAGGTTGACCATAGCAGGTGTTATTTAGTTATATTAGAGACAGAATCTAGGAACATAATTAATTAAAAAAACTGAGTTCTTCTATGCTTTCGAGCTATAGCGTTATTACAAAGTTTTGTATTTATCTTTTGTAATAAATTATCCTAACTTTAGCTTGTTGAAATGACATGAAATAAAAATATATTTCCACTAATTACTCGTTTTCCTTAGTCTTCGAGACGTCAGTGAATTATCGAAGTGGTAACATAATAACATTTACTTTTTTGAGTTTATGCTATTAATAATGCTATGCTAGAGAATACCATCACAGGTTTCCATATCGAAAAACTAGGATAAATACGTATTTATCAGTTTTAACACAATATGTGCGACAGTAACGCTTTCTAATGCCATCTGAACACGCTACTTGGCAAAATATATAAGTAGAAGATATTTTACATTTTACATAGTTGAACACAATCCAATGATCAGCCCATGAAGTATATAAGTACCTACCAGATAGCATGTTCAAAAAGACGGCGGAGTGATATAGAAATAAGAAAATTGATTTATATTTGTTCTATTTAAATAAATTTTGGTGTATACGCGTGTTTATTGAGCTTAAGTAATCTATTTATGTAACGAGTGCAGAAAGTTGTAAATAATAATTTACGGGACGAATAGATGAGCTATAGACTTTATAAGCCCCGTAAATATACTTCAGTACGTCATGCGCATAATACTTTTTAGCAAAATCTGTAATTTCCAGTTTTTGATAACATTTTGCCTATACAAAAAATGATTAAATAGTAGGTGCATTGAAAAATACAACCATAGAAAAATGCAATTGTTCACGTGGCAGCAAAAAGTAAACAATAAATAAACAACAGTTATTGCAATGCTTATTTTATTACCGAAAATATGAAGCCGAATATAAAAGATTTATGATTTGGTGTGTTAGAAAGAAATACATCTGCTGAGTATTGAGTACTTACATAAACTATATGTAACTGTTTTGGCTGGGATTCCAATGATATTTTTCTAAAATATGTAGCTGTTCATTCTAAGGACATAGAACGTAAACGATTATTCATATTTGGTAATAATTTTATTTTCTATTCAGCCAGCAACGAGGAAATTGGTTGGAAAAATTCCTGCAAAAAGGCCCAGTATTTGGGTCTTGAAGATAGTGCTTTATATTTTGCCTTAAGTGAGCACAATTCCCCCACCCTTTCTTAGCATTATTTTTTGGAACCTTAAATCCAATTTGTTTTCTTTAAAATTAATTCACTTATTTTAGTTTTTACTCGCTTTTATTGGGTGTTGCATTTAATTATAAGTCAGTAGAGATGATAGTGATGGATGGCCTAAAATTAACCATAGATTTTCATCTAAAGAGACTGGCCACCTTTTTCAAAACGCTATATATTTCACGTTACATTGAGAGCATTCTTTGCAGAAGTCAGTCACGAAATTCTTGCATGTCTAATAGAAACTTCAATTCCGAGTTAGTAAGTTTCCATCTAATCAACGAAGTTCGTGAGTCCGAAGTTCCTTAATTCATAAATTATTTAAAGTTCGGCAGGTAAAAGCTAGATTTGCCTCCAATAAAGCGTTCGAGCTTATTTCAAATCTTGACATATGTTTAGCCTTCCTTTGAAATTTTCCAAAATGTGTTTGACCAAATAAATACAAGCTTTAGCTTATATTATATAGGTAATAATTAATTAAAAACAGAATCTAAATTATTCAAAAATTGTTTGGAGATCTCAACTGTTAATAACTTGACGGATTGGGCTAAGGACCTGGAGATCATAAAAAGCTATTAGATCGTTATAGAAAACAAACAAAAAGGCGACGAGAGAAAGAAAACAATTTTTTTGTTGTGGTACATCCCTACGCACTGCATGAAGTGTACCTAACGTAAGCTTTCGCGGTCAGAGTTAGATTGAAATCTTAGTCTTTTTGGGATAGACTGCGTCGGAATAAGGTCGACGTTTCGCCCGCACTTGTAAGGGGCATCATCAGGACAGAATGGAATATGGTACAAACCAACCGCGACAAACACGTACGAGCTGAACCAAATCCTAAGAAGGAAAGAGAATGGAAACGACAGATAACGTCGTACTTTATACCTGACGTTACGATGAGGCTGGAGATAATTGGACGGCAGAGGTGGGAGATTGTGAAACTGGGGATAGCCGTGATTGGGTGCCAAATACTGGAGAGATGATAACCATCTTCGCGATTTAGAAAAGGGGTGTTTTCTGACTGAGAAAGGGGGGAGGAAGATAAACTAATCACTACGAGGGTGAATGCTTTCAGCGTCCATAATATCAGATAATATTTTGTCGGATAGATCACTGTCTCTTGAAAACACTGACAAAAAGTTAATAGTCTGACGTTTCGATTACACCTGTAATCTTTGTCAAAGACGAAAAACCTCAAAATTTGCCTGACACAAGTTCAAACAAAATTTTGAAAGTAAATAAACAAATCACCAAGGATGCGAGACGTCATAGAAACAACGTGCCAACCTGATAAAAAGGAACCTAACGATGAAAAAGAAACTACCTACCTACTAGATATACACGAACTACTTGATAAAAGATAACTACAAAATAGCCTTCCAAATGTCACCTAACTCATAATTTCCACAATCCCTATTAAAATTATTAGTATTCCTACAAATTCCTATAGCTTCTTTTTTTAGACGTTTGTGATAATATTTTTCTCTATGTAAAATTTTTGTGTTATAAAAATCAATCATGTGTTTAGTCAAATATGAGTGTTCAGCTACGGAAGATTTATCTATCTGTTGCAACCTAGTAGCACGTATGTGTTCTTTCAAACGCGTCCCTACTTTTCTTTTAGTTTGACCCTTGTAACACTTTCCGCAAGAACAAGTAATTTTGTAAACACCTTCACTCTCTAAATGTACTTTATCTTTAGTAGAACTTAAAATTTTATCTAAATTATTATATGTACTATCAACAACTAAAATATCTTGTTTTCTAAGCATCCTCTTTAATTTTTCCGAAAGGCCTTGTACATAAGGCAAACTCAACTTCAATTTACTTTGTCGTGGCTGAGAATTTACTTGATTTGGATGAGCACTTTTGTTAAAAACTGACCAAATATTCTTACTACTATAACCATTTCTCACTAGCGCTGATTTAAGATGATATATTTCTTTTTGTACAAAACTTTCGTCTGATATCCTTTGTGCTCGAACAAATAACGTCCTAATAAGACTATTCTTTTGAGAAGTAGGGTGGTGAGATGTGGCATGTAAATATCTGTCTGTGGGTGTTGGTTTTCTGTAAACCTTGTGTCCTAATTGTCTAGTGTTTGTTCTGTAAATTTGGACATCCAAGAAAGGTAAACTACCATTGCTTTCTAATTCCATAGTAAATTTTATGTCGGGATTTTGACTGTTCAAATGATTTAGAAACCTACCCAGCTCTTCTATACCGTGGGGCCAAATAACAAACGTGTCATCTACGTACCTATACAAACATTTTGGTTTAAGCTGAAAACTGTTTATCGCTACATGTTCAAAATTTTCCATAAACAAATTGGCTACTACAGGACTTTATTGATATTATAAAAGGTTTAAGTATTTCAGAAGGTGATATTTTGGTTAGTTTTGACGTGGTTTCTTTATTTACGAAAGTACCCATTCCTGAAACGATAGATATCATCAAATCCAAGCTTAATAGCGATCCCTTAGGTGACACGATAGCCAGATTATCCGAACATTGTTTAAAATCTACTTATTTCTTATGGAACGATAATTTTTATAAACAAAAATCAGGTTGTGCAATGGGTTCACCTCTAAGTCCTGTAGTAGCCAATTTGTTTATGGAAAATTTTGAACATGTAGCGATAAACAGTTTTCAGCTTAAACCAAAATGTTGGTATAGGTACGTAGATGACACTTTTGTTATTTGGCCCCACGGTATAGAAGAGCTGGGTAGGTTTCTATGGAATTAGAAAGCAATGGTAGTTTACCTTTCTTGGATGTCCACATTTACAGAACAAACACTGGGCAGTTAGGACACAAGGTTTACAGAAAACCAACACACACATACATATATTTACATGCCACATCTCACCACCCTCCTTCTCAAAAGAATAGTCTTATTAGGACGTTATTTGTTCGAGCACAAAGGATATCAGACGAAAGTTCTGTACAAAAAGAAATATATCATCTTAAATCAGCGCTAGTGAGAAATGGTTATAGTAGTAAGAATATTTGGTCAGTTTTTAATAAAAGTGCTCATCCAAATCAAGTAAATTCTCAGCCACGACAAAGTAAATTGAAGATGAGTTTGCCTTACGTACAAGGCCTTTCGGTAAAATTAAGGAGGATGCTTAGAAAACACGATATTTTAGTTGTTGATAGTACATATAATAATTTAGATAAAATTTTAAGTTCTACTAAAGATAAAGTACATTTAGAGAGTGAAGGTGTTTACAAAATTACTTGTTCTTGCGGAAAGTGTTACATAGGTTAAACTAAAAGAAAAGTAGGTACGCGTTTGAAAGAACACATGCATGCTATTAGGTTGCAACAGATAGATAAATCTTCCGTAGCTGAACACTCATATTTGACTAAACACATGATTGATTTTGATAAAACAAAAATTTTACATACAGAAAAATATTATCACAAACGTCTAATAAAAGAAGCTATAGAAATTTGTAGGAATACTAATAATTTTAATAGGGATTGCGGAAATTATGAGTTAAGTGACATTTGGAAGGCTATTTTGTAGTTATCTTTTATCAGGTAGTTCGTGTATATCTAGTAGGTAGGTAGTTTCTTTTTCATCGTTAGGTTCCTTTTTATCAGGTTGGCACGTTGTTTCTATGACGTCTCGCATCCTTGGTGATTTGTTTATTTACTTTCAAAATTTTGTTTGAACTTGTGTCAGGTAAATTTTGAGGTTCTTCGTCTTTGACAGCGATTACAGGTGTAATCGAAACGTCAGACTATTAACTTTTTGTCAGTGTCTATCCGACAAAATATTATCTTAAACTAATCACTATTTTTGTGTTTGGCATACAGGACTGCCCTTTAGGGGGAACTAGGGGGTGGATTTTGTGTATGTGCCCCCGATCACAAATTTCAAGGACTTTTTGGGCTTGTAGGAATGTAATTTATTGGTCAAACCAATCAATTTCTGTGAGGGTATTGGACAATTTAAGATGAAGTTTCAAGAGATTGCGAGCGGATTGAACTGATTGAAGCTATTAGGGATGGAAAGGAAGATGCTAAATATTTTCCGAATTAGTGGAGTAACAAAATAACTCTGAGAGACAATTTGACTTCTCTAGAAAAAAATGCAAATGCGCAATATATAATCTATGTATTATTTTTGAAATCTAGTAAGGAGAAAGCAGCTCTTTCTTCTTGTACTTTTTGGTAAACCAACTTATACGGATGCTTCTTTTTTAATACAAGCACGACATGCTTAATACAACAAATTACAACTGCTAATTACCTCCAAAAGCCTGCAGGTCTCAAACTCCTGTAGCTGTTTCTGGAAGCCCACGTTAGGATTCGCCACAGCCCTTCCAGCTCTCACCACCTTCAGAGCTTCCTTCCACGATAAATTCGTGACAGACATTATGTAGGCCACGGCCACAGTCACGCTGCGGGACATCCCCGCGAGGCTGTTGGCAATTTCGATTCGATTTGAACCAGCGCAAGAGCGATTTTTAATAGACTTACCAGTGGATCAACACGTTACCATCACGGAGGCGCGCTCCGTGGATGAAATCGTTGCACAACGAGAAGTACTGGGTTAAGTTTTGATCGGGAGAGTCGGAAGCCATAACGCAGAGGTAGTGCTTGTCCTGAAATAATAAATAATTTTTATGAACCAGTAAGTGTCGTTTACTGTAGCCCCAAATTGGCCAAAGTATTTAGCATTTGATATATTCGATAGTATAACGTATCAAAGTTGAAAGCGTAAGAAATAACTGTTTCTTGCTTTATGAATTGCTTTTTCTTATGGATTTCTATTTTAAGTTCATTCGTAGAGCCCACAGTTTCTTTCAAGCTACTACCTAACTTCCACATGTTTTGTCTGGTATGATTTTTCTTGCCTCGTTTATGTGTTATTGCTGGACAATGTTTTCCCATATACCTGTTTCATGAGCCAATGTGCTGCGTAGACTGTTTCTGACCACAATTTTTTAACTTCTCTTGTATACACTTGGCTAGATACACGAAACTACTTCACTGTAAGGACGAAAACAATAACAACCATAACACGAGCACAAGGATGCAACGCTAAAACACATTATTAACGAAACGTTTGAGTGTGAACTGTGATTTTTTCATTTATTATGTCTGTTATAGCGGCCATTACTTCTTCTACTCCACAGAATCATTCTCTTTCTAGGTCATTTAGGAGTAATAAGATTACTTCTCGTTGTCCTGCTTCTTGATGTTTTGACTGCAGTTCATTTACAATTTCTTCTAAGCTGATTCGAATCTTTCGATATTTTGTCTGATAGAACTTACAGTTGTTGCCCTTAGCTCTCTTGTATGTTTACGATGTTACTTGTTGTGTGATGTTCTCCCCATGTATTTGAGTGCGAGAGAGAGGTCTCTTTGGGTAGAATTAGGGTTTCTGCATTATACACTACATATTATACAGGGAACTTTATACAATACATTTGCCACTTATTAGTGCAAGATGTCGAATGGTAACGCTTGGAATTACATAAGAATTTTAATCATTTACATTTACAAGAGTTAGTTGTGACAAGCTTCGACAGCATACAGTCGGGATATCAGCTTATTTCGGAGTTTGCCTGCTACACATTTGGCAAACCTAATATTGTCAAATCCTCTCTTAGTGGTAGAGTACTGGAATTACACAACAAGAAGATTAGAGTAACTTCCGGTGTCACGCAGGGGTCTGTTCCAGGGCCCAACCCTGTGAAACATATGCTATTTTGGTTCGTTGAAATTGAAGGTCCCAAAGGAGTTAAACATGATAGCATATGCGGATAGACTTGTAGTAAGCGGAAAAACAGCAGACCAGATACGTCTGTTGATCACCAGAACTATAGCACAGGTGAGGGAGACAGTTTAGGCTGGCTACTGAAAAAAAGAGGCAGTTGTCCTGGCAGGAAGGCGCGTCAGATTACTACAACAGCAAAGAGCAATCGATACCTTGGCGTAGTCCTCGAGAAAAATAACCGCCGTGAAAGCAGCAGCCAAAACGTAGCAGCCGGTTTTCCGATAATACCCGAGCCAACCAGTGAAGTAACTAAAATAGAGTGCGGTTTGGCTGCTGGCTGCCTACGAAATGGCTGCTGGCTGCCCAAAAAATGGCTGCTAGCTATTAAATGGCCGCTAGTTGCAGACCAAGCGGCAGCTCTAAAAAGAKTTGATATTAAGCAAACGCTTACTATCTCAATAAATCTCGATCATTCTTTATTTGGGATCTTGGGAGTTAAATTCGCCCCTAAAGACAGAAAAAAATCATATCTCGGGAACGACACATAGTAGCATTTTCATATTCGAACTGTATCTTTTAAGTTAGGCCAGTAGTCACCTCTCAAAAGGGCATCATCTCTATTTGGGATCTTGGGGGTTAAATTCGCCCCTAAAAGACCGTAAAAAATCATATCTCGGAACGACACATAGTAGCATTTTCATATTCGAACTGTGTCTTTTAAGTTAGGTCAGTAGTCATCTCTCAAAAGGGCATCATCTCTATTTGGGATCTTGGGGGTTAAATTCGCCCCTAAAGACCGAAAAAAATCATATCTCGGGAACGACACATAGTAGCATTTTCATATTCGAACTGTGTCTTTTAAGTTAGGTCAGTAGTCATCT